>CAJUYI010003732.1:0-21659 GCA_910591695.1 Galerucella pusilla | reverse complement strand
CATGGTTTTCCCTATACTTATGCTAGAACATACATAGACCATCTACTAAGGCACGTGCGTGACCAGAATAATGTACCAAACGAATGTGTGCTGGAACAGTTCTTGGCCTGTGTCTTGGCTGTATATTTTGATAAAAGGAAAAGGAGATGAAGATATAAGGTTATGTTATAAATACAGAGACAGACAACAATTTATTATTGTTGCATGCATTTACCATTGTTGATTGACAAATATTATTGGAAAAATATGAATGACTCCGTAAGTTATGGTGAGTTTGAAACAGATTAAAAGAATATTGAAAGATATGTCACAATGTTGGTATCATAGATTTGGGAAAATTTTCATGTTTTGACATAAATTCAACCGAGATTGGACAGATACTGAACAATATACACATTGCACTAATTCAACCACTATGTCCTAATCCACATAAAGTATGCGAGATTTTTTATGGAACCATCTTGATTACACAAGTACGACAATGAAAATATAAGAAAAACAGCTTGAAAGAGAGAAAAGAATAATTGTGCGCGCGCATCGAGGCGTGTTGTCAATTCCAGGGGCTGGCCGAATGTTGATTGTCCCACTATTTTAACCGCTGTTGCCAGAAGCGCAGATTAATTTGTACAAATGATATTTTTGTCTCGTTATCGTTTACTTTTTTTCAAAGTCATGCACAATAAGTAAAACGAAGCACTTTCAATCGGCAACATTGTCCTTTAAAGAGATAATTTACATTTAAACTGCTATTCTCAGGTCTTTTCGCTACAAACGTTGATCACGCTGGAAGCGCATGCCATTTTATTTGAAAATATAACATTGACAATATGCCTTCATTAACATACTTGACCTGCGAAAAAGTGCGAATTTGTAAGATGGTATTCTGGAGGTCATTCGGCTGATGCAATCGTTTTTGTTTATCTTGGCATTTGAAAATCGCCCAATTCCTTCCAAGTTAACAATAATTGTGAAAATAATTAAGTAGTAATTTCAAGAAATATGGATGTGTTTCATACTGTAGAAAATGCCAAGCTTCGGAAGATCCAATCGAACGTCCAATAAACGATGAAAGGCAAACTAGAGAATTAAATGTTTGTTTAGCAGTTGAAACAAGACAACCATCTTCTTCAAGAGAAATTGCTGAAAAGGTCAACGTGGATAAGAGAACTGTACAAAATATTTTAAAACGGAACGGGTACAAGGTTCAGACAACACAGGAAATATTTCCCGAGGACAATATCAGACGAATGGATTTCTGTCTGTAAATGTTAAAAATCGCACTGTCAACACCCCTTGTAAATGACATTTAACAATAACATGCACGTAATAAGATCTCATAACATACTCGTGCGTTTTGAGAAGAAAACTCAAACTTCTTGGTTTAATTAAATTACAATCACATTTTTATTCACGTACTACTTTATTTGGTTTATTTACATACTTTCAATCAATGAAAAAACATACAAGCTTTTAGCATTAGAGAAATACATTTTAGTTTAAAACAGTGATGCCCCTAAATGTCGGCAACACATTATACAATTTCTGAAAAAAATAAAATAAAATTTCTTGGTATGGAAATATGTGTCTCATTTATGCTGTCAATTTTTGTAACAAAATATAGTATCCGAACTTTACCTACGAATATGTCTGTTAGTAGTAAAAAAGACGAAATTATGAGCACTCAGAAGAAAATAGATGGGCGTAGAAAAAGTATGGTACGTTATACGAGCTGCGCGGCTTCGTGCATAAACTTTTTCATTTCGATCGTAATGGGTTACCTAGAACTCTTTTTACGTAATATGCTATTTTAAGCTTTACGTTCCCCGAAAGAATAATTATTAGTACCGATGGTACAATTGAAGGGCCTCCAAGATCACCTGAACTAGCTCCAAATGATTTTTTTCTTTGGGGATTTTCAAAAAGCAGCATTTACCAACATGCATTCGAAAGAGCTGATAATTTAAATGAAATGAGGGTGAAAATACAGCACGTTTGTGCCAGCATTACGTCAAATAATCTTAGAAATATGAGATCAAATATTTATCACAGATTTGGTTATTGTCTGGCACAACAAGGTGGTTTATTTGAGCACTCAATTCATTAAAATTATTTTCACCTTTAGAATGGATTTTAATTTTAATTTTTTCAAGAAGTTTATATTTCATGTTTAGAATAGGTGTAGGTACCTACTTATTTAATTTTTTCAATTCAATTTAGTAATGGAAGGGATTTTCAGTTTATTAATTATGGTTCTCTCAAGAAATACTGTTTTATTTTAAAGTTACAATGGCTGAAATAATATCCTATTGTAGTTAGAAATTAATTGTCAAGGAACAATTTGATCGGAGGAAAAAACTAATTAATTAGAGAGTAATTGACTGAATATCAAATGTGTTCATTAAGTTTATTGATATTCTAAATAATACCAAAATACGGAATGACAAAAAAAATTATAAAGGAGAAAAACAAAAAGTGATAGGATGCATGTTTGTGATGTCTTATAATAAATTACCCGGTTTAAAACTTTACTGGAGTCAGCAGAGGGGAAATGAAACCATTGCAAGAACCATATCACGTGTGTAGACACCAACCTTTATGATTTTAAATATAGCGCCATTCCAACTCTTTGTTGACTTACTTTCCGGTGGCTGTCTAAACGAGGCCATTCTTTCACTCTGTGGTCCCGATCGCCATGATGTCATTGTCGTCCAGCCATCGCTAGGACTAACATGTATCTTTGATGTCATTTTTTAATAAACCATTAAAAGGTTTAAGGACAAAGTATGCGTTTTAATATCGTCGAGATTAAGTGCCCGAGACTATACGTGATCTTGTCCTCAAAAATGTACTCTGCACCCCCAGGAAAACCAGAAAATTGCTTTAAAACGTATTATGTGGATGGCCTAACGTCATGCCTTTCACACAGATTTATGGTATATTCGACTGAACCGCTCTTGCACGGTGCAAATGCATCTTTAGCTCTGCCTGGATTTCAGTAGGTATTCAAATAGTTCGAACCAATCCAAGAACGCTCGGTACGTAAATAATTCGAATAATTCTGAGGTTCTGTCAAAAGGATTATAACCTCAAAGTTTGTTTTATTTATTTTGAACATTTGAAGCATAGCGATGAAAGTAATATTTAAAAATTTTGTTTATGACGAAACAAAGTCTGACTGAAAATGAAAACGGACAAATTTTATGTACCGTTAGTGATTTTGGAGGTAAGTTTTCTGATAGCAAATATTAATGTTTTAATAATTATAATTACTATATAAGGTGAAGAAGAGTCTTCGTTTCTTGATAAAGAAATGCTAATAGCATCCAACTTATAACCTAAAGAAGAGCCATCTAGTTCAAAACTAGCATACAACTTATTACCTAAAGAAAAGAAGGACACTCCATCTTCTTCTAAATCTGTAGATGAAGAGTCGAAAAAATGGTCAGATGATATGACCAGGATGATTTTAGATAATTATTCTGAATATATAAGTGAAGTAGGACCCATGAAACAATTTCGAACAAAGAAGAAAATGTAGGAGCACATTGCAAATGAACTTGATGAGAAATTTAAGACTAAAAGAACTGTCCAACAGGTTGAAAATAGGTTTAAAACAGTCTTAAAACGAAAAAAGAAGGCTGTAGATAACAATACTAGGAGTGGCAGTCAACGAAATACTATCAAGTTTGAGCAGTAATTAAGTAAAATCGCCAATGCTGATGACAGCATTGAACCTGAAGGACCAAACTCAGACCACAATAAACATAAAAACTGACGTAAAAGGTAAAAAGAGGCAGAAGTTAGGGTTAGCGGAAGTTTTTAAAGAAACCCAAGAAAAGAAACTGAAGCTGCAGGAGCAACAGCATAGCCAAAAAGAAGAAAATAAAGAGAGGCAGAAAAGCTGCAATTATTAAAGGAACTGTTTTCGAAATGATTAGGCTTAAGTTAACTTAAGATTTTATTTTGCTGACACAGCAACACTTAATTTTTCCTAGAGAAACACTTTATTTTAAACACTTTATTTTTTTATAGAAAAGCACTATGTTGTTAATTATTTATATAGTTCGAAATGATTAGGCTAAGTTAACTAAAAAGATTTTGTTTATTTTGCTAATACAGCAACACTTTATTTTTTTTATAGAGAAACACTTTATTTGGTTAATTATGTATATATTTTGAAATGATTAGGCTTAAGTTAACTAAAAAGATTTTATTTTGCTAACACTTTATTTTGTTTATTAAATGTATAAAATAACAAGGTTTTTTTTCTATAAATTCAACAAGTAGGTATTATATGGGTAATACCCTGCATATTTGGTAACGTTTTACTTCCCCCTGTCTTTTCAAATCTTCATTACTTGTATGGTCTTCTACAAATGCATCGTCATCATTATTATTTCGTATTTCATTATCTTCCCATTCATCATTTAAACTAATGCATAAGTTGTGGAGAACACAACAACTTACTATAAAATTTGCTATGAGCTTGACTGTAGTCATATCTACACGTATAAGTTGTCTCCATCGAGATTTTAGCTACCCAAAAGAATTTTCAATTTTGACTCTAGTGCCAGAAAATCTTTTATTATAATTTTTTTTCAACATCAGTCAAATCCCGTAATCGCGAAAAGGTGTTAGCAACCATTTCCTTAAGGGATATGCTGAATCTCCCAGAATGTGCCACTTGTCTTCACATACTCCAGGCAATTTTTTTAGAAATATTTGATAAACTATACACACGTGAGTCATGTATTTTACTGGGTACCCCAGTAAACACATCTAGAAACTGTTTATCGTAACTACAGATACACTGTAGAGTAATTGAAAGCGAATCATGTCTATTTACATATGTGTTTTTAATTTTGTTGCTTGGCATGGAAATTAGAATGTACGTTCCATCAATGCACCCCAAAACGTTTGGAAATCCGCTCATCTACAAAAATGATGAAATTGTAATAAGTAGTTTTCATCAAAGTTTGCTATGTCATATCATTAAACTGACTGCGAAATTTTAGAAATACCATAGACAACTTACTTTTTGAAATTCCGTCGCAGTAAATTCCTTTTCTTCAAGAGTATATGGAAAACTTATCACTTTTGGGGCTATGTGATTTAGGAATTGTATAACTTTAGTGCATAGAGAATGGAACGTAGACTCGCTCATCCCAAATCTTCCTGCAACATCTCTCAAATTGCACTTATTTCCTGCATACCTATTATGGGAAATAATATAACACCCATTGAAACATTTAGAGAATTACATACCACAAAAATGATAGGATGGCTATCTCTGCTGAAGTAATAGGGAAACCTCCATGGCTTTGTTCTTTAACATAATAGGTAGAATTTTCAAATTTTTCTTTTTTAACTTTTCGTACGTACCTCGGTTTATTTTAAAAATTTTTCTGAACCAAAAAAAACTGTTGTGTAGCTAATAATGATTCAATATTTATCTCATACCTCAATATCTAAATATTTGTTTATAATTTCTAGATAGTTTGGAATTTTTTGTATATATAGCGTAAACGGGGCGACTTGAAAACACCGGGGCGGCTTGAAAAATTTTGCTCTTTCTGGTTAAAACAGATGCTGCGCTCTGGTGGTCGAAATTTTAATGTTCAAATAAGGCGGTATCTATGCCTAACATACTTCCTAGTTGAATTTATGTTGCGGTACGAGTTGTTTACGTTTTGTTATTGTGTTGTGCATCGCAAAAAAAAGGTAAGATTTTTGTATTTTTTTTTAACCTGCAAACTTCCCATTGTTCAGAACTCCCTAAAAAGTCTGGACTAGCGCCGTATTTTTTTATGGTTACTTATTTATTGGACAATTGCACTATAACCTAAAAGTCTAATTTTTCTCTCTTGTTTGTCAGTGGCGTATCATTTTATTTTTGTGTGTAATTTCAGGGGCGACTTGAAAAATGGTGCGTACCTACAAAAGAAAGCCGGGAAGTCGGAAATATCGAGACTATAGCGAAGATACCCTTCAGCGGGTACTACAGCTACATCAGCAAGGTGAAAACTTAAAGGATTTAAGTAAGGAATATGAAATTCCTTTCATGACTTTATATAGAAAAGCTAAAGGGCTACATACAAAATCAATTGGAGGTCAAACTGCAATGTCGATCGAAGAGGAAAACTACCTGGTTCGATATATATCTATTGCAGCGGACTGGAGTTATCCCTGTGATTCAAACGACATAACATAAATAGTAAAATCCTACATGGACAGAAGTGGAAAACAATTGCCACAATTTCGCGACAACAGGCCTGGCGAAACCTGGCTGCAAAAGTTTCTAAATCGACATAAAGAGCAGCTGACCAAAAAACTGTCTCAATCAATCAAGGAAAGTAGAGCCAAAGTTTGCCCTGATAGTATTAATAAATATTTCGACCACTTATCAGAAAGTCTAAAAGATGTTCAACCCAACGCGATAGTAAATTACGACGAGACAAATTTTACAGACGATCCCGGCCGCGTAAAAGTGATCGTTCGTAGAAATTCTAAAAGAGCGGAGAAGGTAATGGATACATCTAAGGCAGCTACTTCCGTCATGTTCGCTTGTTCAGCTTCAGGATTTATGCTTCCGGTCTACATAGTCTATAAAGCAGACCACTTATGGAGCACTTGGACGGAATCAGGACCAACCGGAGCCAGATATAATCGCTCCCGTACTGGATGGTTCGACACCAATATTTTTGAAGATTGATTCAACAACGTAGTATTGCCATATTTTCGATCTTTGCCACCGGGTCCTAAAGTTCTGATTGGAGATAATTTAGCAAGCCACATTTCGGCCAATGTTATTTCGAAATGTACGGAGAATAACATTCGTTTTATCCTTTTGCCCCCTAACAGTACGCATCTTACGCAGCCCTTAGATGTTTGTGTTTTTCGGCCAATTAAGACCGCTTGGAAAAAGATACTTCAAGAATGGAAAAAACATAATAAAGGGACCGTAAGAAAAGAAGTATTTCCACGATTATTAAGACAGGCAATAAACAGACTTTCAGATACTATGTTGAAAAATATTCAATCAGGCTTTGAAGCGACAGGTCTATTACCATTGAATAGAGAGAAAATTTTAAGCAAGCTACCAAAAACAGAAAATCAAAGAACACAAGAACAAGATGCAATGGCAGAATCACTAAAAGAAGTGTTTGAAAAATCTAGGTTTGGTGCAGCAACATCTGTTGGTAGGAAGAAAAAATTAGCTGTTGAAGCAGGTAAAAGCATTTCGCAGGAAGACCTAGCGCTATCAGTCCCATTAAAGCCAAATGAAAATAAAAACTCAAAGAAAAAATCAGCCGCAAGGTTATCATCTTCTTCTGAAAGTGACGTGGATGAAGAAGATTTAACCGTTGACAGCGACATGGATCTGGACCCAGAAACGTTTTCCGATTTAGAAGGCAACATGGACACCGATGAAATTAATAATACGTTACCTATACAAAATTCTTCTGTCTTGACAGATTTTAAACCGGGCGATTTTATTTACGTTGACTTAAAAACTGAAGCTGGTACCAATAAGCAATATGTGGCAAAAATAATAAACTGCGAAAATGGCTCTTATCTATACATTCCTCAGATTAAGTGATAAAATACCTGATGCCTATATTTTTCCCTTGGTAGAAGATATCGGACTTGTGGAGCAAAAGGAAATTAAACAAAAACTGTCGAAATATGAAATATTACGCCGAGGGCAGTTAAAATTTAAGGATAAATTTCAATTAGTTTGTATTATTAAGTATCAATCAAATTTTATTTTCATTATTTTTTTGTAGTTTCTACTAGGTATCCCAAAGAATGTTTATTTTAAGTTATTTTGTTAATGTAGCATGTTTTGTTTTTTAATTTTTATAATAAATATGGGATGAAGATATTTTTTTTTGTAAAACAATAAAAAAATATACATTTTTTTTGTTTGACCTGTAAAATCAGTTATTGCGACTTAGAATGTAAAATAAAGGCAAATTTCAAGTCGCCCCATAGTGGGGCGACTTGAAAATAGGTCTTTCATATTTTTTTTCTCGGGAGTGGAGGGGGGTACAACTTTTTTAATTGTTGTGCCCGATAGCCACAACCCCAAAGTAATCTAAAATAATTTTTGTTTGAGTCAGATCGGCAAATAAGGGGCAATAGGTTGTCGGATATTCGAAAAAGTGTATCAAGTCGCCCCGCTTTACGGTATCTCTTTTGTCGTCCTTCGATTTTACAATCTTAAAAATATCGTCCTCGCTTTCGACCTCACTACTATCACTGCTGCTTGATAATAGGAAATCAATTGCTAATAACTTATCCATTTTTAATAAACCGAGATTTTAACATAAAATCTAACCTCAATCTAAACTAGCACTGAGTAGCACCGTCAAAAAGTACAGGGCAAATAAATGCGAATTTAAAACCAGCACTATTGCCAGTCGAATACAAATTTTGCTCTACACCAGTGTTGTGCTTGACCAGTCGAATGGACGTTTTTTTGGCATTGTATCAGTGCAAGTCAGTCGAACATAACAACTCCGGAAAAACTCGAACTAAATGCACATTAGTGCTACCAGTCGAATATGCCATTAGTAAATGTCGCCAAGATAGTCAGTTTCAAAGCATTGAAGAGTCAATGACTGAATTCAAAGGACGTTTGTCTTTGAAGCAGTATATGCCTCTAAAACCCACAAAACGAGGCATCAAGTTGTTGTTTCGTTGTGATGCTCATTCAGGTTACACATATGATATAAAAGTGTACTCCGGAAAAGTATCAACCTCAGATCAAGATGAAGCTTCGACTCTTGGAGAAAGAGTTGTGAAGTCATTAGCATCAACTATCAAATCTCACGATGTAGTTCTATGCTTCGGCCGTTTTTTTACTAGTGTAAATTTATTGAAAACTATAGATTTCTCCGCTTTTGGTTCTTGTATGACCAATAGAAAAAACGTTCCCCAAATGGTGGATAAACTAAAACGTGGAGAATCTGAATTTAGGACCACAAATAGTGGGTTGTTGTGTGTAAAATGGCAAGATACCAAAGAGGTTCTATTGATGAGCAGTTGCCACAAACCTGACATTACCATCATAAGAAAAACTAGAACCGGAGAGCAGCAAGTTATTGATTGCTCAGAAGTCATATCATTTTATAGGCAAAAATGGGAGGTGTTGATCGAGCGGATCACATGATTAGCGTCTATGATCACGACAGAAAATCCGCGACATGGTGGAAAATTATGGTAAACATGCCTTAGTATGTGTGCCGTAAACGCATGGATTATATATAACGACCTGAGGCGTGAGAACGAAGAGATTGCTTATCTGCAATTTCTGGTGAACCTTTTTGAAGAGCTCGTAGCAGAAGGTTTACCATCACCTAAAAAGCGTCCTATTTCCAAAAAAAGAAAACTGTATTGAACCACGCCCTTACACCTTCCCGTGATGCTCAGGAGAAAAACTTCAAAAAAGGACTAAGACTCTTTGTCAAGAATGTAACATACCATTAGGCAAAAACTTTCTCTCACTGTATCACACAAAGTAAGTTTTTGGAAGCTTAGTGAGTGAGAATATAATGTAGGTTTATTTTTGTGTATATTCTTTTTTTTCACTTGAGTTGAGATTTTCTCCTGCAAATCTGTAGCCATTCCATTTTTTTCCAATAAATGAATATTTTTTGTTTCTCTGATTTGGTACCCGATTGGTACATATTCGTACCGAATTAAAAATCTGATGGTACACATGTGTCTTCGCCACACCACCCCTGTCGAAAAAAATTACTTCTTAGAATGAAGTGTGATTAAGGTAAATTCAACTTTCAAAACTTTTTTTTATATTCAGGGACGGAAGGGTTAGTTCAGTTAATAATAAATTATGAAGTACACAACAAGCTCGAATAAAACGGACTATGTCTGTAATTTTTCGAAGCTTGCAATGAAATAGTTGCCTGAACTTTTGTTTCAATATTCCAAAACAATGATCAATATTAACTCGACAACCAGATAATTTTGTATTAAAAAGCCGTTGACGACGAGTTAAGTTCCTAGTATTTTTGAACGGCGTTATTAAGGTCTAGTACAACCATATGCATACAACCTAAAATAAATAAAAATTCACACTTTTGAGCTGGATTCTGAATGAGGGGGCTTTTTGTAAAACCTCTTGCATCATGCACAGAGCCTGGAAATCTGACAAAGAGGCTCCTATGATGATGATCACATACTGCTTGAAGCTGGAATAATATTCATGTTTAGTTTTGAGTTTCTTTTATTGTGCTTTCAAATTGAGAATAAACCTTTCGAAATATGTATAAAACTTATCTACTGTAAGATTATAATTTTATTGTGTTTTAAAATGTTATTGCACTTACTTGGATGGAAATAGTTATTTATGATATGAGTGTTAAAAGTGAGGTTTTATTTTGTGAGTGAAAACGTTTGTGAAATGAGCGGAGCGAATTGAACAATTTCACGAACAAAATAAAATCACTTTTAACACAAATACCATACAATGTTTTTTGTACAACTTCCCTATTCTGATAATGAAACGAGCGAATTTGCAATGACAATAAATTCAAAATGACTTTTAGTATTCAAATAATCAAAAGATTGTTGTGAATGGCAGACGTTTACATAGCAGCGTGCTAAAAATATTTTTAACACTAGTGTTAAAAGTATTTTTAACACGCTGCTATGTAAACAATCGTTTTTAACATTGTTTGCTATCATTAAAAGTGTCACTTTTAATGACAGTTGTACAAAAAATACTTTTTTCTGTTATAGTAGGAGTCATGGTCTGTCTCAGGCTTAACAATTCGAATATGAATACTATCAATTGCTCCTATGGCACCAGGAAATCCTTTATTTTTGGAAAATTGTTCACTTTCTTGCATTTCTTCTTGTGTAGGCCATTTTATTACTTGGGAAGACAAGTTACTTGAAAATATGTAATTTGAAGGGTCAAATTAGTGAAGTTGCCAGTGGTATATAGGGTAGAAAGAATTACAATAGTGAAAGGACAAATATTATAGACAATAATAGACATTAAACAAGAAAATTATGAAAAATTATGAAGAAAAAATCAAGTGTTTTGGAAATATGACATGGCAACGGAGTTTGTTGATTTCAAAAACAGGAGAGTAGAAGCGGATTTGGAAAAGGAAATAAATGATTGAAATGATTCATTTTTCTATAGATGGATTATAAAATTTCGTTGATTTCGGCCTATATTACGTACAAGGAAACCCAATAAATACATGAATTTTAGTTATCAGATTTTTTTATACATGGTGGCTCAAAAATATAGATATTTTTTATTTTTAATTTTTTTTCAGTCCAAGTGGTATAAATACACGTAAACGTCCAAAATATGTTACAAATCGTCCGTTGACGGCTAGTGAAATGCAGGATGAAATAAACTTAGTGGAGACAGAAAGTCTACGATCGAGTGAGTCTGACCAGGACTTTTCTGATGATGATTCTGTTGTAGACGAGACCTTTGTTGCCGAAAGTAACAGCAGTTATGAAGATACTAAGTCCATCAGAGGATGAACATCTTGACCTAGAAGATAAAAAACAGATTGGCCCTATTGCAAGTTCAATTCCGAACATAAAATCAAAAAAGTACATTTCGGATGAATATTACGGTTGGGATGAAGTAGAAAGAGAGGCAGAAGAGTTTGACTTCACTGGATCACCTAGTATCAATGTAAATCTTCCATTCGATGCGAAACCCATAGATTATCTGAATAGGTTTTTCGACAATGACATCATTGACACAATTGTATGTGAAACTAATAGAAGGGCCAATGAATCAATGTCTTATGGTGGATTAAAAGTCCTTTTGTACTTTGGCGATCCTGGCAGGATCGCCATATGGTGGATTAAAAGTCCTTTTGTACTTTTCTATTTAATTTAATATCTATTGATACAAATACTAGTCAACTGTAAACATCGAGTTGATGTTTCAGCACAAAGTCTTATTATATTCTACCTGTATTATTGGAAGACCATCTATAAGTAATTTATTATAGTTTTGAATGAAGTCACGTACCTATATTACTCGTGTCTATGTTTATTAAATAATCCAAATATATTTCTATTTAATTGTTAAGTCAACTAACTGTTGAAATTAGCACAATGATCTACAGGGTGTCTACAGTCTAATCCACCTCCACCAAAAAGAGGTGTATGGAAAGAAGTTTCCAATGGAGAGTTTCGGAAGTTCCTAGGTTTGTGTGTTTTAGGAGGCATCGTGAAATCGCCTTCCCTTGCCAAACAGTGGAGTAGGGACAGTATTTATTACCACCCCATTTTTGGAAAGACTATGCCCCGTGATAGATTTCAAGCGATTTTAAAAATGCTGCGATTTGTAAATCATACTGGTGTTAATACTGAGGACCGTCTCTATAAAATTAGAAATATTTTGGATGCAGTTCTAAACCAACGATTATACACCCTACAGGATTGCTTATTTCCATTCAACTCTGTGTTCGCCTCGCTCAAGTCGGACGAATACGTCATCACTGGAACTAACCTTTTTAATTATATGGTTTATCGTTTGTTTACAAAGTGTGTTTTGACGATATTTTATCCGTTTTTTCAATTTTGAAGGTGTTGTTTATTAATACAGGTGGTAAGTAAAGTTCTCTAAGGGCCGGTTGTACAATTGTAGCTTAGTGAAGGCTCAAGTGTGAGCTCAGGTTCAGCGTCATATTGCTGTTGTACAAAGTTGGCTTACGGTTGAGCTTCATTTAAACCTTAAGCTTAGTAAAGCCTCCAAGAGGGCAGGTTTAATGTAAGCTTAAGCACGGAACATAAATTGTTCTCATGTTCCGTGGCTTAAATGTCAATGAATTGTATGCATATGCAAACATAACCTGTACTTAATTTAATTATTTAATATTAAATTAAAAGTTTGTCAAAGTTAATTATGGATATTTTAACCGATGATGAGGATTTTTTGGAACTCATTGGAATCGTACAACACCCTAGAAGACCTCGGGTATATAGAGAGCGTATGAATCACTTTGAATGTTGGAGAGATCATGAGTTTATTCAAAGATTTCGTCTTTCTAAAGAAACCGTTCGCTTTGTGACAGATAACTTATCCAATGATTGTGTATTGTAGGAATCATGCTTTATCCCCAGAAGAAATGCTGTTATTAACTCTGAGGTTTTACTCCACTGGATCATTTCTGCAAGCTGTAGGTGATTTTTGCGGAGTTGATAAAGCTACTGCAAGTAGAGTAGTGTTAAAGGTTTCAAGAGCTATAGCTGGTCTTGCTAGAGATTTCATCAAAATGCCAGAGACAGATGAAGATATTAGAGCTACACGGCAGCATTTTTTTGATATTGCTAAATTTCCACGGTGTATTGGTGCATTAGATTGTACTCATATAAAGGTTCAGTCTCCAGGTGGAAATGTAGCTGAAGTTTACAGAAACCGCAAATCATTTTTTTCTTTAAATACCCAAGTAATTTGTGATTCCAACTTAAAAATTCAGAATATTGTCTGTCGCTGGCCAGGCTCAGCCCATGATTCAACAATTTTCAACAACTCGGCAATACGACGAGCATTTGAACATGGGCAATTTGGTGATAGTTTAATAGTTGGTGACAGTGGTTACCCTGTAAGACCTTTCCTTATAACACCGTTAAGAAATCCAGAAACTGCAGCAGAGCAGTTGTTTAATGAATCCCAGATTAGAACTAGAAATCCGATAGAACGATGCTTTGGAGTGTGGAAAAGACGTTTTCCTATTTTAGCACTTGGGATGCGTATAAACATTGAACGTGTAGAAGCTGTAACAGTAGCAACTGCAGTACTACACAATATAGCACGTAGTTTTCATGACCCGGAGCCACAAATCAATGATGAAGAAGAAGCAGCAATAAATTTTGGCAATAATGTCGATGTTCTTCCCGTAAGGCAGCGAGGAGGAATAAATAATGATGCACGTTTTATATTAATTAATAATTATTTCAATGGACTTTGAAATATTCCTTTACAGACCTATATATAACTGTTAAAAATGGAAATGTTTATTTGATTCATTCATTACTGTATTCATAACTAAGTGATTTGGTCAAGTTGTATATACTTTAATAAAATCAATATCCATTTAAATTTCGCTGTTTTAGCAGTGTAAAAAAGTAATTTGGTATTATTCAAGTAGTGGGTAGGACATTAAATTACAAAAATTCATAAACAATTTTTATTTCAATATCTTTTCATCATGTTCTTCCTGGAGAAGTTGCATTCTAAAAGATGATTCTGCTTTCATTATACGGATTTGTTCTTGATGCAACTCCTCCATGTGTTTCATTTTCAATTTGTGTTCTTCAATGAAGCAGGTCTTTCTTACTTCTTCCAAATTATTTTTAGAAGCTGCCCAAGCAGCTAACTTATTACTTAAAAGCTTACTGCTTTTTTGGCATTCATCTGAAACATACATAAATTCTTGATATTGTCACGAAAACATTTTTACATTTAGGTTTGACAGTAAATCGTGTTACGTCACACTATTGATAAGTTAACAGCTAGCTATATTAGTCTAATGAAAATCTGTACACTTCATTGTATTCAATTAGTTTTTCCTTTTATCTATTATAAATTACATTTGCCAAAAAGTTACTCGCAATAAAATAACATGTCAGTTATAACCACAATATTTCATTGAAATCAGTGCAAACAATACTACTGAACTCAGAAGTCTGATATTATATGTGCAATTAAAAATGTTCTCACTCTATCATCATTTATTAAAAAAAATCGAGCTTTAGACTGCAAGATCGGCTTATATACGTTAAGCTGAAGTTTATTTATTGTGACAGTGGACCTTTTAGCAATTTAACAGATTGTGCTTCAACAAATAATAACCAACTTATGAAAATATGAGGCACAAAACTTAACTTGTTTGCAGAGGTGTTTTTGAAGTAGACACCAAAGGCTGGGATTTGGGTGTCTTCATCATTGATGGGGTGTACTTTCCCCAATCCTTAGCAACAGAAGAAATATTTTTTTGTGAAGTTCCAACTAAAAAAGAAAAAACAAATTCCCAAGTAAGATAGAAATATATGTCTGTGTACGAAAATATATGTGCACAAGCTTAAATTTTTATTCCTACCTAAATTCTCCATTTCAGTTTCCACATATTCAAGGCCATTATTTTCACTCTCACTTTTCCTTTTTCTAGGTGTGCTTTCAGCATTTTCATCTTGAAAAAAATAACATGTATTAAAATATATGAATAAAATACCAAGTAGCCAAGTGATTTTTGCATACCTATTTGAATAAATTCTATATTTTCCATGTCCATATCTAATCCTCCAAACATCGTTACTCCATAACTTGTAGAAGCTACAAATTAAATAATTGTTACCACTTCAGAACATGATTAGTAGCATCATATATGTTTTTCAGTTTATGATTACAAATATAATGTGTATGTGCTTCTGAGTATTTCAATGTTTTTGGCATTATCTGTGCAGAACATACTTACATAAGGCATCGTTATCAAATTCGGATGAAAGTCCTTCTAAACGCGATCCCAAAATCTCCTTTACATCCGCATCAATATCTGTAATCACTACTTCTTTCTGAGGAGGGCCACCACCTGTACCTTTCAAGTAACACTTTTCATCTGCAAACTTTTTCTTGGAACGTTTCTTAATATTATCGTATTTCTTTTTTAGAACTACGTGGTCCCGAAATACATCCCCAATCTCAGCGTTAAATTCTTTTTCAATTTGCAGCCAGTATTTCACCTTCAACCTGTTCGCATCAGTGTCTGATTTAGTGCACTCGATAATATTGACGTACTTTTTAATCAACGACATTAATACACATTCTTCCTTGGCGCTAAAATTAGTTGAACGCTTTCTCTTTTGTAAATCCATATCTGAAAAAATAATCCACCACCTTCACACACAAACCACTAAAGCTTTATTTTGTACTTACCAATAGCTCAAAGACAAATCAAGTTACAATTTTTAATGAAAATATATTATTTTTTGATAGGCACACAATGACGCTATAAAAATTATTGTTTAAAACACGAACAATCTCCCCAAATATGACATTAGCTAGGTTATTTGACAAACATACTGTGACCAATTTACTTTATACGCATGCGTCAGTTTAAAAGAAGTTCTACCAACACTTACAAATATAGGTTCAGTAGAACTGCTACTGAACCATGTTTGTACAACAGGCTTAGGGTTGAGCCAAGCTTAAATTTTAAGCCCAGCTCAGTTGAGCTCAATTTTAAGCTTCAAATGTACAACCGGGCCTAATTGTCAATCAAGAAAGTCTATAAATACGAAGCACATTATTTCAGTGTAAATACAAAATTTTTGGATTCGCGTTTTAATGTCCCATGCAAGCAAAAATTAAAATTAATTTAAAACTAAAACCTAGAACAGAGAATCATGTAATGTAGATGATCATGCAAAAAATAAGAAATTAAGATATAAGCTAAAACTAAAAAGAATGCCTTAGCTTGTCAGTTTCTGGCATAAACATCTACATTACATGGTTTTATAATGGTGGATTCATGTAAAAAAAATTAAAACTAAGATTAATTCAAAACTAAAACTAAGAAGATAAAACCATATTATTTTTTAATTTAAATCTGAATTTCTTAGTTTTTTGCATGAGCATGTACGTGTGATGTAGATGTTCATGCAAGAAACTAAGAAATTTAGATTTAAATTGAAAAATAACATGGTTTTATCTCCTTAGTTTTAGTTTTAAATTAATCTTAGTTTTAATTTTTTCTTGCATGAATCCACCTTTAGTTCTTAGTTTTAGTTTTAAAGTACTTAATGTAAGTTTTAATTTTTGCTTGCATGAATCCACCTTTGTAAACTTCGAAAAATTATTAGGATTATTTACAATAATTATCAATCCCAGAGAAAAAAATTTTTGAAGAGAAAATGTGTGAGTACCACAAGAGATGATAGAGGTTTTAAGAAATTGTTTATTAATAAATTTTTTATTAGTGCATAAGGCGTCTATTTTATTTTCCCCATAAGAAGAAAAATACATAATGCTGAGTTTACCCATCAATTAACCCATAAGTACATCTCGTAGATTTGCTTCTGTTTCTGTGCAAAATAAATTATAAGCAAGTTTCTTCAATTCAAAGTTATTGTTTCGAACGTCTATTTATATTTTATAACTACTTATACTACTAAATATAACTTTTTAAAATAACATTTCACCCAAAAAAATTAATTTATAATTATTTTTTGCAAATAAACTAGAAAAAAGTGGAAAATATTAACGATTGCAGTATATTTTAAATCAGTCGAGGTCCACTGGTGACGTAAGCACCGACGAAAGATTCAAGCGAATAAGCAATCCTGTAGGGTTTATAATCGTTGGTTCTAAACAACATAAAAAGTTGCCTTTATCCTGGTCAGGCGCTTTCAATTGATGAGGCTATCTTGTGGCGTGGTCGTCTGATATTTCGACAATATATATCCTCAAAACGATAAAATTATTCGAGGTTACTACTCACGATGGATATATTTTAAACCTTTTAGTGTATACCGGAAAAGGATCCTTAAGTACGGGAGATGTTGTTAAACATTTAATGAAGGATTATTTGGGCAAAGGCCATGTTGTATACATGGAAAATTTTTATAATAGCGTAGATTTAGCTGAATTTCTATTCAAGAAAAAGACACATGTTGTTGGAACTCTACGCGAAGATAGAGTAGGAAACCCTAAAGATATGTTGGAAAAGAAATTAAAGAAAGGGGAAGCTATATGGAAACGTAAAGGTCCAGTGTTGGTTGCAAAATGGAAGGAAAAACGTGATGTCAGAATGATTAGCACTAAACATAAGCATGTCATGACCGAATCTGTTGGTGCTGTGAAAGTTAAGCAAGCTTGTGTTCTAGATTACAATAAGCATATATCTGATATTGATCGAGCAGACCAGATGCTGTCATATTATTCAACACCACGGAATACACTTCGGTGGTATATGAAAGAGTTTTTTCATCTGTTAGATATCTGCATCTGGAATAGTTTTTATATCTACAAAAAAGTAACAAATAAAACAATCACCTTTTTGCAATTTCGTGACAGCATAGTAAAAGACCTTATCAAAACTGACACTGTGCCGGTGCTTCAAGTAAATCCAAATTCAAATATTTTACATTACCCAGAAAGTGTTCCAATAACAGAAAAAAATAAAAGTGGTATGTTGCGGTGTCGCTATTGTACGAAAAAAAATATAAGGAATAGGTCACGATATTACTGTCCTATTTATCGTGACTCACCAGGACTTTGCATATCTCCATGTTACAAATTGTGGCATGCAGAAAACAGACAATAAACTATTTTTTCTCTTAGACAGTTTAAATGTTTTGTTATGTTACTTTCTCTTGCAATAAAATAAGTTATAAAATCCATTTCACTCATTTTTCTTCCTTGTTATAAAAATATACTGCAAACAATTTCAAATAATTAGGTTTAACTTAGCTTACCATTTTAGAGTGGTACTCAGTATATAGCTACGCACATGAATATATATACTGACTACCAGTATACTGACATTATATACATTTTCCGACAAAATAAATATGCCCGTTTTTGAGGTAAGGCTGGTATGGCTAGTGCCGGGTTCAACGTGTTAAGTAAAGTAAAACCCTTGAATTGTTATAATTTGCTATCATTTTACTTTTTACTTAGTTTGACAGTGTATTGTTGTTATAAAGCAAATTATGGAGGTGAAAATTCACTTGTGGTTGGAGGTTACAAGTTTAATTTCCACAAAAAACTGAAAACTTTTGGAGAAACTTGTTGGAAATGTACCAATAGAAAATGTAAGGCCTGCATATATACACTAGGTGCAAGTGCAATATTCGTGACTAAAAATTCATCCGAACACTGCCATGTTGCGGACATTTCAACGTTGAATAGGTAAACAATTTCTGTAGTTTTCAAAAGAAAAGCTGTTGAGGTTATGTCGGAAAAACCGTTAAAAATTATACGTATGGTTGAAAGAAAACCCACCAGCGACACTCATAGCCAGGGACGTCGAGTACATTACGAAAACCAGGTGGTTCTCAAAATTGGTACAGATGATGTTAGGTTTGTTCCCACTCCCAGAAAAAAAGAATCCAGTTATATCTGGCAGCAATACCACGTTGTAAGTTTTCAGAAACAGGTCGTACTGAAAAGGTTAAAGATTCACGTAGCCAATTGTGGTTACACGACTAATAGATAGATAGAAAAGAATATAAGAATGAACTTAAGTGATATAACGTTCAGGCAATCATCGATTAACTTTTAAATATTAAGTTAATGCTTAATGCTATGATGATTGTATCGCACGTCATTTCCAATAACTGGGGACTATTTTGGAACAAGATCACAAAACAAAATAAGTCGAAATATATTCATGTTACAAGTTTTGTTTCATTTTCATGCTGATAAATTAGATAAATCAACTCCTATATAAAATGTATAATAGGATAAAATGATGGCATTTTGACAGAGATGAGAAAGGGAGCATTCCTTTTAATACAATTAAATATTTTCAAAGACTGAACAGGGATGGTAGAGGAAATCGGCAGAAAACAAATGGACTGCAAAAGATTAAATGGATGGTTAAAAACTCTTCAAATATAATCAAACTCGACATAACAAATATTCAAATCACTAATCCTTCAAACCTTGCTAGTAGTTTTCAATAGCTGGAGTAAGTGACCAAAAACTTATAAATATGACGGGACACTCATTATCATCATCTTCTATTGAAGCCTATCTCCAAATTGACCCTGAACATCTTATTAGTTCCTTAGGTGAGTGAATATTGCTTTGTGTGGCCATTTCCTAGCTAGTGATCCAAATAGCTATTTTTCTAAAGAAAAAGTCCAAGAAGTGGGTACGTTGCCAAAAAATGTGAACGACGTTCAAAATGAAGTACTAAACTAGGAAGGAATAATGAAAGAAACATAAAAGGCAGAGCAAATAATGGCATCGTTATGGAAAATTGGAAAGACAAATTATTAGGTCGCTTTATAACAACTCGTGATATTTCTGAAATGTTTATAAACCAGAAGCTATAATTTTTGCAAAAAGCATAAAGCAAAAGTTTTACGACGATCTATTATGTGATACCAAGAAATTGCACTAGAATACAAAGTGTTTCATATGGATTTTAGATAAGAAATTATTGTGACCCTACTCCCACGCTAGCTAGGTGGTGTAGATAAAGTACATGCGAATTCCAGTTAAAATGGCACCGTGTTCACATTTCAGTATCAGATGTTCAAGTTATGCATGGCGTGTACAGTTGGATGAAAATATTCCAATTGACATCTTCTGCAATTAATAAGAAAGCTGCTTTACAACCCAGAACGATGAGAACTCCAAACAATATCGACTGGGTACGGAGCGCTGTAATTCGTTGTCTTACTCGTGAAAAAAAATTTAGAATACGAGCGACACCTGTAGTTGTCATAAGATATGATTGAAGATATAGTCAATATATCTTTTGTCTTTGTCTATTAATGCCCTGTGGTCTTTCATGAATACTTTTACAGTAGCAAGTAGAAAAACGGCGGAAAAGAACATACGGCCAGCGCCGGTAAGGTTATCACAAAGACGGAAAACTACTCTCGTGACACGAGACGGAAGCGCTTTAAATCTGCCAGGTAATCAAATAAATTCTGGCCAGCCCACTTCCAGATTTGATTATCCCTTGAATCTAAAGCTAACCAGCAATCTATTGTTGAAAAAAATCACGAAAGAAAAGTACCACGAGTTTTGACACACAGTGTAGAAACAAAAGAACCTGAATAGAATAAAAATGCACCAATTCACATAAATCTTAATTGTATATTAACGACCTGGGAAGAAAAAAATTTAAACTCAATATAAAACCGGCGAATAATCAAAAACCAATTAATTTAGCAATGAAATCGAAAACAGTTTTTCTAAAACAAAGTTTCATTCATTTATCATGAAACTCGAACAAGTTTCAGCTCTCTACAGAAAGTTAAAACCAAAATCCGGAAAGCTTCACAAAAAAAGATGAAACTTCTATACGATTAATAACTAAACATGAAAACAAATTAACCGAACCCGATCTCACTGGTTATGCTATTGACGGCTATTTACAAAACTAAACTAAACAATTTTTCTAAAAAAACGAGCGGTCCGGAAATTTCCATGAAAATATCAAACTATTTCTAGTTTACGGAGAAGCGAAAATTTTCGAATAAACGGTTAATTCTTAAAATATTTTCACCCTTTTAAGTCGACTTCCGTATCGGAGTTCACTCTTTTCACCACTTTAAAAATAATTATAGTCTTTTATTATAATCAATTCTTCTGCTATTTATATCCTCATTATCGATAGTAAAATTTAGATACCACAAAAAATTTGTCATACCGTCGGAGTTGTTTTTTTTAATGAAACGCCCTGTATATTTGCATATTTTTGAAGTCCTCTAAATGAACCGATTCTAACAAACTAAATAATGTATGGTCAATTATGAATTATACCGGGTGAAATTTTTATTTTTACAGTTATTAAACACATACATAAAATACCCGATGTATTTGATTTTAATACATTAAAATAAATGCTCAAAATGTTCTCCAAAAGTCTCCTATAAAACTCCTCCTTAACTTTGTTTAAAGTTTGAGGTGA
>CAJUYI010003731.1:6218-21659 GCA_910591695.1 Galerucella pusilla | reverse complement strand
AAGACTCCTCCTTGTGGACATCCCCTCATGACCAGTCCTCTTACTCTTTCCAGCTAATTGTTGTGCTTCACTTTTCGATCATTCGAAACGATTTTGTGGATTTTTTTGATGTTTTCTGGTGTTGACGCCTCATTTGGACGTCCACTGCATTCCGCGTCATCGGTGTCTCTACGACCCCATTTAAAGTCAGCAAACCATCGTTTTATTGTTGTTTCTGATGGAGCGAAGGATCGGACAGTCTCCATAACACTTTTTAAAGTGTTGCTTTGATTGAACGGTATTTTTACCCATCAAGAAGCCGTGTAAAATTATTACACGAAATTGTGTTTGATCCATTGATTTGTAAATAACAAAAGTAGCGTTACTCTTAGAACAATAACTCAAGTTAGTACTGACTGAAAAACAGGCGATTGCAATAAAACTATTTCCATCTATGTGTCAGGCCCGGGACTTTTCAGCCCATGTAATATATATGTTTTATTATCTCTTCACTCTAGTTTTTTTTTTTAAATGAAAGAAATAATAGCTTTAAAAAGATTGTATAATTAAAACAAAATTTCTTCCCATAATTGTTTCCAAAGTATCACAATTTTTTTCACTTTAACCACATTTTGGACAATATTTTATAGGAATACAAGTTCCTCTTCGATTTCTGGCGTATCCTGGAATACAATAGCAATCGTCATTGCATCTGACGTTGATTATAGGACAAGTTTGATGAAGGGTTTTGCACTCAGTTTGACAAGCGCTACCACAGTCGTAGTATTCATTCGGTCTTGTACAGTTTATCCAATTTTCACCTGCAAATAAAAAAAATTCTAAGTGAACTCAGCATGTATATGAATCTGAATAGTTTGTATACGGTAAAATTCAATTACACAAACAAAAAAATTATTAGACCAGTTGTATCATATAGGTATCAATGTACCAAATCATAAAAAAAGCCAGAAAACTCAACTTTCTAGTAAAACACTATGGTTAACGCATCCTTATTATTAAAGATTTCCTAATAAAAAAGATACAAATACTGTAACAGATACATATTTGAAATTAATTTGAAGTATTTTATACACCAAATCAAGGATTGCCTATGGAAAGTCTTCATTTTTGATAATTTGAAGCAACTATATATATTCAAATCTCATTAAACATGGATATTTTTATTTTGGTACAGATATTCTGATGATATTCTAACATACTTTGTAGGTGCTTCTAAAGGATTAGACGTATTCTTCCAGTTTATCAATAACTTACACCGACATATTAAATCTACGCTAGAAATAAAAGAAAAAAAAAACTTCTTAGACTTAATAACCGCTAAAATTTAAAACAAACTTGAATATTCAATTTACAGAACGCAGATACATTACAATAGCATGTGACTGGAACCA
The DNA here is from genome assembly GCA_910591695.1 of Galerucella pusilla. Classification (NCBI taxonomy): domain Eukaryota; kingdom Metazoa; phylum Arthropoda; class Insecta; order Coleoptera; family Chrysomelidae; genus Galerucella; species Galerucella pusilla. The sequence goes on along the minus strand of CAJUYI010003731.1, from coordinate 20,268 downwards.
CCCTATGTCACACAAATTAGCAGCAAATTACTAAAATACACGGAGATTTTCTAATTCCCGTGCCCAGAAAATTTCTTAAAAGAAATGAATTATTGAGTAAACTGCAACATCAAACGAGTAAATGCACAATGTGACTGTTAGAATTATAGAAGAAAATATACAGGGTGTCAATTTTAAAGCTTACAATGGGCTGTACCTCGTGAACGAAGAGAGATATCAAAAAATTTAAAAGCTGTTTCTAGATTAGAGAGGGGGAACCAAAATGACATGAGAGAGAATGCACACCCATCACCTCCCATGCCCCACCTGTCCCACCTACAAAAATTCAAATGGCAACCCCCAACCGTTGGAAAGCCCGTAGAAAATGCTTTTCTGAGTCATAATTATACAGGGTGTAAAAATAAAGCAGAAACATTTTTGACAACAAATTTAGTAAATGTTCAAAATGGTTTCCATTGTTTAGTAAACACCCAAACGTTCGCCAAAGTTGCTTTAGTAATATCACGACATGCTTGACTAATTCTTTGTCGTAAATCGCCTATTGAATTTTATAAACAACCGACTTAAGGGGACCCCACAGAAAAAATAAGGTGGCCTAGGTGGCCACTCAATGGAACTCTCCATTTATTTGAATAATTATTGTCTAACCTAACTGCTGCTACTGCATAATGGGGAGGTACTCCGTCTGGCTGGAAGTGCAACAAATTTTCCTCTAGAGCTGGATTGCCATCGCCGTTCTGTTAGTTCTCAAATTCGTGAACAGTTAAGTGCTCAATAGTGCTCTCCAGTATATCGAGGTACATTTCGCCGTTTAAATTTCCCGGTATAAACAAGGGACTAATCACAGAATCTCCTAATACCCCTGCCCAAACATTTCGTTTCTCGTGATACTGCGTGTGGTTTTCTCTAAACAAATTTGGATTTTGATCGTTCCAATAACGACAGTTTTGTTTATCTACAGCACCGTTTGGATTTTTATTATAAAAATCAAGATCAAATGTTCGCATATAATATCAAACTTTTCATGTCTTCGGTTTCTTGTGATTTCGCGAAGGCCTTCGATTGTGTGAATCATAAAATTTTGATCAATACACTACAATAGGTACTATGACATCCGTATTATTCCTTTAAAATGGTTTGAATCTTACCTCGAATGTAGAAAACAACTGGTACGAGCAAATAGTATCTATAGTTTCGGAAAACTTACCAGTTATCAGTCATGTACCTCAGGGTTCAGTTTTGGGCCCAACTCTTTTTTAGTATTCATAAACGATGTAACAGACTTACGAATGAGTGGTAAATTCACTTTATTTGCTGATGACGAAGTTTCAACTTGATAAGCATCAACATAGACACGCCATTACTATTCCAACGTTTCATGGTGCAAAATTTTAAAGGCAATTTAAAAAGGTGAATTTCTCGTTTTATTTTTGCAAAACATTTGTTTTATAAAGCTTGTGCGTACAAACATTTTTCAAAATCAGTCACATACCTATTGGTAGTTATGCAATTATGCAAAGTATGCAATCATTCATTAAAAAAAGTTGTTATAAAATAATTAATTTTGGTTACCACAAACTTCAAGTAAATTTATAAAATCTGTGGCAATATTTATATCTACCGTACACATATAGAAAACTTTTTAATTTTCAATGCTAGGAAAGAAAATTTTTATAAAAAGCTCAGCATGGCCGAGAACACAAATATTAGACGTCAAGTTTTTTTCATTCTTATAAACAGTGAGACATTAAATTCAAGCAGTATTCAACAAAAGTATACGGGTCGGTTTGTTAATTTCATTACCTTTGTCATAAATTAATGTGAAAATGAAATACACAGATAGTTTTCAGTTTTTTCGTTCCTTTATATGATTCAATTTCATAAAACATTGTTATCATACAAAAACACTTCTAATCTAATCTAGGGTTATTTGTTCCGTGTGCATTTGGAATTATTATACATTGTTGACTGTTTTTGTTTTGACTTATCTCTACAAAAATGTCATTAAGTATGTATTTTGTATGCTTCCGTATACGCATGGCAAAATGTGAGTTTTTAGTGGAATTTTGGTTGCTCATAACTTCTGAAGGGAGAGTTCGATTTATCTTCAATTTTTGTAAAATACTACTACTGCTAAACTACTATCAAATGATTCACTGAATATAAAAAAATACTGAACGGTATTGAGAAATTAATACAAAAATGGCGTAATTTTTCACTCAAATCTCAATGAAAAAATCAAATTCAACTGCTGAGGTGGTAATGATTATTAAAAATTAAATTTTTATATAAAAAATTAGATCTATGAAAGAGCACTACTGTTTTAAGGAAAAATTTTTTACAAAATATGAGATATACAGTGTGACCCATTTTGTTTGGAAGCACCTCTGTAAAATCCGCATTTCTCAACCGATTTTGGTTTAATTCTTTTTGTTAGACTCAGTATCTAAAACAGAATTTTGACACAAATTTTCATAGATTAATTACTATTTTCAAGTCCCTCTATGTTAATTTTTCTTTGCCAAAAAAGACTAAAGTACATTAGGCATTTTTTTTTCTCAAATATAACTATATAACTGGATAAATCATCACAAATGTAAGCTAGCAAAATTTTATAAAAAAATTTTTATCAACGGCAAAGTTATATAGAACATGAATTTGGAAAAAGTGGTAGGTATTTTCATTAATTTTTTACGTAGAGTGTGGACAAATTTTTGAAATGGCAACATGGTAAACAAAAACTAGGACTCAAACCTATTGCACAGTAAAAATTCGAAGCCGATAACTTAACCCGTTCTGGAGTTTTACATTTGTGATGATTGTGAATGCAGTGGTATAGTCATATTTGAGGAAAATCATTCCTAATATACTTTTGACTTTTTTGGCAAAGAAAAATTAACATAAAGGGCCTTGAAAATAGTAATTAAGCTATGAAAATTTGCGCCAAAATACTGTTTTTGATACTGAATGGGGGAGCTGATACGGAGGTGCTTCCAAACAAAATGGCACACTGTATGAAACTTGCCCTTCAAAAATTATTTCCCAAAGAAATTCCAATCAAAATTCACATTGGTGAATAACGAAAGTAGACACTGTTTAATGGTCATTTAATATTCCCCATACGAGGTAGTAGTATTAACAGTTTATGACTAGCTCTGTATTAATATAAAAAAATATTCTACATACAAAATTCAATATTTATTGTCAAATATGCGGATTTTTTTAAATAAAATACTTACCATGATCATAATTATTTCCTTTAAATTATCGAATAAAGAATTTAATTAGATCTTACCTCCAGGAGCAGGTGTTTGTGATTGAACGTTATAAAATATAGCGAATAATTCCAAAATAACCAACAACATCATCATCTTTATATAATTTTTTTGTATAAATAATCTTTCAAGTAACTCGACATGAGTTTAAATACCTAGTGAGTGAGTTAATCTATACCAAGCAATTATATTATGATAAAGGTACATACTTTTTAAAAATAACTTTATATGTGCATATATTGCAATATGTTAATCTAAAGTAAATGTTTACTTATATTGATAATGTTTTCTATGAAAAACGACTCTCCATATAAGGTGAGTAAAGTTGTGAAAATTTTACTTGGAATATAATATAAACACTCAATTATCAATTTTATTACGTTCTTATCAGCTTCACCTGCACATTTGGATATGTATGTTTGTGTTTACAACGGAACCTAATTTTCACTTACTTCCAAACGCAAGTTAAATGGAGGAGTTCAGTCTAAAATCAGTGTGGCCAACAAAAAGTGTTTTTTCTGACAAGAATGACAGTTAAGGTCTACCATTCAAAACATAAGACTTTTGCATGTTTTTTATCATTGCGAACATCTATATTGCTTTATTAAAATAATGAATACACCCCCGAAGCGTATATTTTGAAATTTAAAATAACTTTTTAGCTGAATACTCAACATATCGGTGGCCAATAATTCTAGGAACTCTTGGCAAGTAAACATTTAATTTATGTTATTCTGTCACTAGTTATGTCAACTGTCACTTTTTGTTGGTCACACTGACCTTAGACTGAACTTCTCTATTGGATCTTTGCACACACTCAAGGGCAGATGACAAAACAATAACTTAATAAGTTGGTAAAATCTGTTTATTCTTAGAGTAAACTGACTAAATAAAATCTCTGTTATCAGAGAAAAAGCCTAATCCAAATTAAGTTGGAGCTATTCAAATAAGGCTATTGAAATATTCAGAGGGTGAGTTTAGTTATCCCAGTTCAATATTACCAAATGATATAGAAGGCTCATCATAATGTCGGAAAGCCAAGCAGCCCTTGAGGCAATGAGCTCTTGTGTAATCAATTCCAAAATGGCGTGGGAATGTCTAGTCAAATTCAATTAACTAAGCGAGAACAATTTAGTCACCTTACTATGGATTCCACTGAAATAGAAGAACATGAAATAGCTGATGAACTAGCAAAGAGGGGGACTGAAACTTTAGGGCTTGAGTTGAAATATAAAATATTTTTTCTACACCCACATGTATAGTATCCATTTTCTGCACAGTTTACAGAATGGAAATGTAGGCCATATCAGTTAACTGAACAGATATGATTTCATATACATCCTATAAATCATATACATCCGTATATGAAATCCACCAATCAGCATTCGCGTTTAGTACCCGTCACTCATATTTTTTTCAATTTAAAAGAAACGTTAAAATAACTAGTCCAAAAAAGTCTCTCGTAGAAGCACTGGATCAAGATTATTCATTTACAAAAACAAACTTAAATAAAATAATCCGTACAAATTATCAACTACTAAAAACAGAATAAAATGGGTATTTAAGGGACTTCCGATGGACATCAGATTTTATAAAATTATGTAATAGATCTGACGTTATAGAAAAACAATTAGCTTATTCCTCGGTGGTCGAGTGGTATACATATCAGGATCTCACGCGATAGACCAGGGCTCAAACCCCGGGCTTAGGACTAAATATCCTGTCCAAAAATATCCTGCCAAAAAAAACCATCCCGTAGTCCCCTACCAAAAATAACCCCTTGTTACGGTCATTTCGTGTCCGTAACAACGTTTTAAGATTAATTGGCATTTCTCTGTTTTTTTTATATAAATAAAGATTCACGTTATTTATAATTATGATTTTCAAATTTAGTTCCCACCTCTAGCTTAATTTGCAATACATTCAACAGGTATATTAATTATTGATTTTCTTAGAAGTGAGAAAGATTTATGATAACATATTGATAAAAGAGAGACAGGTATATAAGTTTTGGTCAAATAATTCCAAGCGTTAGTTTTTGAAAATAAAAATAATTTTGGGTTCTCTCTCGAACCTCCAACTTTGAACGAGAAGCATGTGTCTGAAGAAAATGGAGATTATTATCTAAAGAAGCAGAATATATTAAGTATCAAGGTATGCTAATTTCTATGTCATGATATTACAATTATATTAAATTTGTTTTGTTGGAATCAAAGGATACAGTTCTTTTGAGCCCGTTTTTTTTTCTGGTACAGAGAAAACATAGTTTTTGTGAGACACATACTTTTCGGTTGAATGTGTGGAAGTTGGAGAGCCCTATTTTTGCCTAAATTGAAAAAAGGTAATGATAATCGTATGATACATTCAGTCTTACAACAGTATTTTATTTAGAAATACAAGTTTTTGTTATATTTTAGGTAGCGAGATATTTTTATTTAATAAAGAATATCGCTCATTAATATTTTCTTTGGGAATTTATACGAGAAATGAATCGGTAAATTCAAATAAACAATTGCCCTAAGGCATTGGTACTTTTATATCCTTAAGATATAAAATTTGATTAGTTGAAATCAGATCTAGTGGATAAAATTCACGAGGGATACTCGCTGTTTTTTTGCTAACTGATTAATCGAAAAATAATAATTCAGTTTTTATTTTTTTTTTTTTGTAATAAAACTCAGTTTTTTTTTCTTTTACTTCCTTTGATGCTTGCTCTTTGTTAAATGAAGAGAAGGCATATTTTATGGAAGCTTGGTTCTGGTAATCGTCTGGTAATGAGAATTAAACTAAATCAATTTTTATTCTAGTAAATTGACCAACTAGTTTTATTTTATTTTTATTTGTCAATTTTATTTTAAATTATCGATTTACACACCTTTTCTTAATCCAAATTCATTCAGTTCACCTTTGACATCCAAATTATATTCAATCTCATCAATCTTAATTTCTGTATAGAATATAAAAATTTATGGTCTTATCCACTTGTAACATGGCCTTAGTTTGGGACAAGTTTAAGCATTTTCACCAGAACGTTGCTATCATTAGTATTCTTTAGGGTCATATCAGATTCTCCTCGTGTGTGGTGTTTTTGGCACATTTACCCTCTGGCACCTAGAAGTAGTCCTAACCTGACGGAGCTCCGTGAGCTGAAATAGGCTCATCCTCTAGAATAGTCCCTATACGATCCCAAAGACCACGGAAGTGTGGCCGAAAACACAAGCACCAATCTGAACCCATCAAGGAGGAATATCACGGAAGAGTATACCTACTCCAAAGATAAGTAAAAATGATTTGAATAGTCACCAAATTAGAGGCTCTTTAACAATTTAACAGTCAGAATCTCTTCATCCTGTAGACCAAAATATTAAAAATTTGTTAGATCTCAACCTTTGTAAAACTTAACTTTGTGTTTTTTTTATATATGATCCAAATTGTGAGCTAATTTGAAAAATTTAAAATCTTGTAACAAAAATAGTTAAAAAAAAAAGAAAAAAAATAGGAAATAAAGAAACTGTGATATACATATATTTTTCTATTTTTTTATTTTGCGTTATTCTTTTTACAACCTCTAATCAACGAGCATTGAGTTTAGATAGGTGGCGCCCAACATTTCGGAATTTTACTTTGTTTACAGCTCATATTATTTCAGCTTATTCATTATTTGAATATATAAATACGGGAGGACAGCGACGCAACAGTTGTTCTCCTCCTATCTAAGCTCTTTGTGAAATCTGCTCAAGGGTACGAAACCTACTCCCCTGAGTAATAGCTGGACATACATCCAGGAGTGGTACAGTTTCATGGCACATCCTTGAATGCTGCAGTGCATTTCCTGCCTGAAGCTTGACACTTTTGAGTGGTGTAACACTCTTCAAAAATATCTCTTCGCATTTCACATTAGAAAGTATTGGATGGGGGGGATGAATGCATTCAAGAAGGGGAAGGGAATATAATAATTGGATTCACCCTTCTTAAACCAAGTAATAGACTTGTATCTTGGCTCAGATATATTTTCAGTTAGGGATATTCTTGAACAGGATTTTATTGGCTGGGGATATTTTTGGACGGGTTTTTTTTGGCAGGATATTTTTGGTATGATATTTTTGGACCCAATCCCCCGCGAAGAAGTTTTTTTCAATTGTTAATTTTATTTTTAAATAATTCTGCTCGATATTGATAACGACATCAGGTACTATGATCAAATTGTACATTTAAGAACTGTACGTTTACCACAAAAAAATAGTGGAAACATAAAATTGAATTGGTAAAAATATGAATAAAATTGTTGAGAATTTTTAATTTGAAGTTATAAAACAGTTTATTAAAATGTTTATTTTCTAGATTTTTTCTTAAGTGGGTCGTAGAAAAAAGATCCTGTTCGACTCGTGTGGATTGTCCATATCGCATTCGAACGATTGAGCACTCCGCCTACGGCGACGTGCTCAAACTTCGTCCTCGTGCGATATGGCTCTCATATCCACACTAGTTGCACAAACTACTATAACAAAACTTCCCACGTTGTTTGTGGTACCTGAGTTAAAACGTATTGCTAAGTACTATAAAAGTGTATTTTTTAGTTTGGAAAACTTTTATTTATTGTTATAAGTGAAGTTGTGATTGTATTTTATTTTATTTGAATAATTTATTCATTTTTTGAAAAGTGTGCATCTGCCTGGAAAGGTATTTAAAATTATTGCGTAGATTGAGAAAGCGGATTGGTGTTTATTTGCACTAGTGGGTTGAAGTAAGATAGAAAATCGATTACTGACCACACATGTCGATTTCAAGTTGGTTGTGGCATATCATTGCTCAAAGACGCAGTTGAAATCCAATAAAAAGGGGACGAAAATTAAATATTTATTGTGCAATTTGTAAATGATAAAAGACTGATGAATTAATTTGTTCAAAACTTAATCCGTGTAATCTTTCCATAGTTACCAAATAAAATCAATCAATAGAAACTTCACAACAAAAATATTTATTAATCGACCAGTTTTAAAAAATACATTTGTATCGCCAGGAGATAATTATAGAAATATATAAATGTAACATTCTGACGATGTAAATATAATTTTGTGAATCCGGTTGGCAAATAAATGTTATATCTCTAAGGGTCGAACCAATTGATAGATAAAAATGTCGGACTTTCAATGGACAATTCTCCATTTTGCGGAAAAATGTCCTATAAAACAAAATACCTGTTGCAATATTTATATCTAGATTATTGTTTATTGGAAAAACTTGATATAATCAAATGCAGTCTTATCATGCGGGTCATACGATTCAACAAAGACATAGGTACTCACCGTTTTTGTTTTATTTTATTGCGTTTAATCGTAACTTCCAAAGATTAATAAGAAAGAATTGTCAAAGTGACCATATGAATAATAAGAAGCAATTTTCCGGTATGCATACTTAAGCAATTAATCTGATAGATTATTTCGAGAATGAATGAAAAAGTGGAAATTCGTCAACCAGTGTGCAGGAAACATCAAGCATCATTATTTTCTCCGGGTATATTTGTAATCTCACATTTTGGTAACCTCTGTGTCTTCTGATTTTATACATTATGGTTAGTGACCTTTGAGCCCGCACAATAAGAGCGCTTTTGACTATAGCAGGGAATATGTTATTAATAAATTTTACCTACGACCCCCCCTGTAATCAGTCAATAACACACAGTCGGTATCAATGTAATGACGTCTATTACGCACTGTAAAAAAAACGCACAGCTGTAAAGTAAATCGCACGGCTTCCCTAGCAACATCTTAGCAACTGTCAATAGACGTCTCCATTTTATTCAAAATTTACTTTTTGAAAACATTAGATATGACCACGTTTAACTATGAAAAGCCCAAAGGGCTATGTATATGTATTGATTATAATTGAAAAATGGACTTTCGATTATCAACAATATATTAATAATGATTAAATGTTAGTTCTTTAATGTGCTTCTTTCATTGGTAATAGAGTAATAGAGATGGAGTTTACCAAGCACCTCTAATTATGTAACTGTTATTTCTTATGCTTTTTATAAAAAATACAAGTACAAGTAGGTCGTAGGTGAAGTATAGTACGTAACTCGTGTTGTAGAGCATTTTACGCACTCACGGAATTACGCACTCGCCGCTACGCGGCATCACGCGTAACTTTTCCATTCGTGCGTAAAATGCTCCTTACCACACACGTTACGTAATATACTATTACTTACGACCCCCCCTGTAATCAGTCAATAACACACAGTCGGTATCAATGTAATGACGTCTATTACGCACTGTAAAAAAGACGCACAGCTCTAAAGTAAATCGCACGTCTTCCCTAGCAACATCTTAGCAACTGTCAATAAACGTCACCATTTTATCCAAAATTTACTATTTGAAAACATTATATATGGCCACGTTTAACTATGAAAAGCCCAAAGGGCTATGTATATGTATTGATTATAATTGAAAAATGGACTTTCGATTATCAAAAATATATTAATCATGATTAAACGTTAGTTCTTTAATGTGCTTCTTTCATTGGTAATAGAGTAATAGAGATGGAGTTTACCAAGCACCTCTAATTATGTAACTGTTATTTCTTATGCTTCCTATAAAAAATACAAGTACAAGTAGGTCGTAGGTAAAGTATAGTACGTAACTCGTGTTGTAGAGCATTTTACGCACTCACGGAATTACGGAACTTTTCCATTCGTGCGTAAAATGCTCCTTACCACACACGTTACGTAATTGATATTCATAAAAGCAGATGCTAGTTAACTAAACTATATTTCAATTGACTACCCGCTATACAGGGTGTCTCAAATTGGAGGCTGCCTGTTTTTCTCGAATATAAATTGGAGGGCTAAGACAAATTAGATCGTAGGAATTAAAATTTTTTGTTACCAAATGCACATTTTCAGTGCATATTTCACTAATTACTTTAGGTCCATTACCTGGCACATTGATCTTAGATTTAAAAGAATTGTAAAGTATAAAAAAGTCTTTTTGACATTTTATGACTAATAGAAGACGGAGAAACAATATACATTTTCAATTTTTGAATAATTTCCGGTTAAATAATTAGTGGACCAATTTGATTATACGTGTAATATCAAAATTGTCCCTAATATAAACCACCAAGATCTACCATTTAAAAGTTACAGGAGTATCTATAATGTTGAACATATAAATTATATTGTATAATATATACCTAGCACCATATCCTATAGCTGCGGACCACTAATTACCATTGAAAAATACATATTTTTATTAAAATAAAATGATGAAAGAATAAAGCAAATCTGCGCCTCTGACAACTTCCTTTTGGTATCTAATAATTATAGTAATGTATTTTTAGTTGTTTTAGATTGGATGTAGTCGTTGATATTAATTAGTTGTCTTTGTAAATGTCAGTTATTCTTACTATTTTATTTTTTCAAATTTCAGCTATATTCCACATCTTGTGGTCTCAAATGGCTTTAAGTTATGGCTAGTAACTTTATTCAATTACTTGTTATATTTTGGTTATTCTCGCTCCTATTGTTTATTTTTTGATTGTTTTTAGTGGAATTTTGTTTATGTCTATTGTTTTTAATTGGAATACGTTGATGTTTGTTCTTTTTCCATGTGCTTTTTGATGTTTTTTAGTTATATCCATTAGTTTTTCAGTTAGTTGTATATTAGACACATCCTTTTTTCTAGTTAAAAGTCGTTTTCAGTTAATTTCAATTGTTTTCAGTCAAAATTAATCACTTTTTATCCAAAAGAGCTCAAAAGATGTGTTTGTGCTGCTCATACAAAAAATTTCCTTAACAGGGAAGAAGTTGGGAGAATGACATCGAAATAAATACAAAAAATTCAACGAACGTCAATAGCGAAATTGATAAAAATATAAGAACAATTTTTCGTGAACTTGGCACACATTTTAAGAAAAAAGCAGATTTAATTCCTTGGCTGGCATTTGAAATCTGAAACACCAGTTGCGTTTGTGAATCTTGTGCATTTCTGCGTACTAAAACATAACTAATTATTTTTCATTCATGGTAATTTTAGGTGGGTATAAGTTAATTTTTGGCTTTTTTTATCTGCTTACATCAGTTAAAATTATATTTCAGTGATCTCCATATTTGTTGATTTCCTTTGTTTCTTCCGATTTTCTTTGCTACCAGTAGATAGTTAAAGTTCGTTACTGTTCATTTCTTTAAAACTTTTTTGTAATTTTTAGTCTTTTTTCCTGTAAGTTGAAGACTGAATAAACGGTATACTCATGCAGATCGAGGCAACTTTGTATACAGAGCCCATCTAAGGATCACTGCATTGAAGAAATTGAAAGGTAGAAAAAAACATGCACTGAAGGAATTCGACTCCAATAAGGTTTGTTGAAAGCTGGTATGGGATAGTGTAAGTGCTTCAAGCGCAATTGGAGACCGTTGGAATGTTACGGAATCATGGGTACCAGGATTCAAGAGTCATAATGGTGACAAAAATGCAAATGAAATGACCATCGGTGCAATTCATTGAGGGCACAGCAATCTCTAGAATGGTGGAAAATCTCACCAGAACAGGTAAAACAGTTCATCAGAGGACATTCACCAAAACAATGTAAACTCAACAGGCGTACAAAACTAAAGAGGGTGGACAAACAAAACCATGTTGTGCAAAATCTCTCATCTAGAGGAAGAAACTGCAGAGCACATCCTTTGTCTGTACGACTGACAAAAAACCGACAAAAAACCGACAAAAAACTACGTAAAAGGTTTAGTCTCGAGGTTAATTGCCTACATCAAGAGAAAATCCCAATAGATCTGGAAACGTTGCAGTAGAATAGGCCAATTAACTACCTCTTGACATCTAAGCTAATTTTCGTGGTAATTTTGAGCAGATTTTCATTAATTATCAACATTAATTACACAAGTGGTGGTAATTTTTTGATAATTCCAACTAGATGCACGAATCTTTGTTGCTATGGAAATCCTACGAGTGAACGAAGTCCACGAGTGGGATTTCCTAAGAGCAATAAAGACAAGTGCTAATCTAGTTAAAATTATTTAAAAAAAATTATTACCACGAATGTAATTCGCCGAGATTATTTTTTAAGCTATTTAGCAAAATGTTAATGTGTAAGTTCTTTATTAAACAGGTTAATTGACAGCAAATTTTTAACGTCAAATAAAAATGACACTGACAAATGTTGGTACCCATTGGCTTACGTATTCATACAAACGAAAATCCAATAAAACAGCGTGAAAAATTACCGCTGTAATTTGCTACTAGAAAATTATCAAAGGTAATACCACGAGTGCTTCAAATTTTATCGATAATTTTTTCATTTCCACGAAAACTTGTTTATTTGGCAAAAATATGAAAACAAACCGATTGACAAAATCACGAGTCCGTTAGGACGAGGGATTTTATCTAAATTAGGTTTGTTCAAATGTTTTTGCCTTAAATAAACAAGTTTGAGTGAAGAAAATAAAAAATTATGTGATAAAATTCAAAGTAAAATTTTGACGTTCTAATGTAAACAAGGTATTATCGATAAGGAAGCAGAATTATCAGTATAATACCGAATGATTGGCTTGAATAATGTATTGCTATTGGTTAAAACCACCAAAATGTCAGATTTTGATAACTGAAAAAAATAATCAGTGTAATTTTGATGCTATTGATCGATTTGAATTTTTTTCCCATCACGATTGGCTGACAGAATCGTTTAAAAAATAATCACCTTAGTTATTGTTAATATTTGTTTCCAGTGATTTTGCAATGATTTAAGTCGATATTTGTTAATTTTCAGCAGTCTTTAGTATTTTTTATTTCATTGGCTACGTTATTTGTAGTGTATTCAGTTGATACTAGTTAATTCATCATTATTTCAGCTTGCACATGTTTTCATCATGTTAGTGATTTTTTGGTTAGGTATTTATTTTTTAATAAAGGCTGGAAGTTTTCAATTTCATCCTATTTCATTCAATTTAGGGACTTGTATATTTTATTTATTTTTTTCTATCTGCTTTCAGTAGTAGTTGTTAGCAACTTTTAAGTGATTGTCTAATGATTTCCGGTGAAATCTGGTAATAACATTTATTTTTTACGATTTTTCCAGTTATGATAGTTGAGGTTCGTTATTTTCAATAGATTTTAGTCTTTTTTTTTGTTGGTTGTGTAATCTTCAATGTTTTCAATTAGTATTAGCTGATATTTTTGATACTTTCACATATTTTTTAGTGCTTCACTTGTTTTTAGTATTTACATGCTAAAAGTTGTTTACGACGTTTTTTTGTGGATCAGTTGGCTTTTTTATTTTGATAGATAATATTTTTATTTTTAGCACAGTTAAAAATGGTTTCTTGACAGGCTGGCGTAACAAAAATATAAAATAATTTCACTTTCTCCAATATTATAAAAGTAGATATAGCTATGGGGATTCTAGCTCACTGCTTCAAAAATCTCCGCTTGGTGGCGCTGAGAGTGGCGGCGCGCGCGTTGTAATTTTAGGCCGCCATTTTTAGTCCTGTTGTATATTTAAAAATCTGAAAAAAACTTCAGTGAGATTCGATCCCACAACCTTCGCGTCTATAGCGAGGCATTCAACACATGCTGCCATAAGCTCTCATGCATATTATTAGCGAAGAATGGTATGGCTGCTGCAATGTTAATCCGGGGGTCGGTGTGGAGGTAATCTACGTAATCAAGAGTATAGATATACCGGGGATGGTTGAAAGTAGCGCAATAATGCTGTCAAAAAGGCACTAACACCTAACTTCGTTACTATTGGTCCGATTTGAATGG
>CAJUYI010003730.1:0-21662 GCA_910591695.1 Galerucella pusilla | reverse complement strand
TGTGAATGAGTTTCCAGGTAAACTTGTTAAATTCTTCAGTTAATTCCTTATTTAGACAAATTCTTTTCATTTCCTTGTAAATAGATTATAATTTTATTGTTAAATTTCCATATAATTTAGTATTAAGGCACTGTATAAATAGAAAGTTTCTCATTATACCTCCAACGTTTGATAAAGCTACTGTGTTAGCGAAACGCGTCACTTTATGTTTAATTACAATGTAGATTTCACAAAATAAAATTGTTGGATTTCATAACTTACTATGGATCTACATCAAGTAAAAGCCTCATCTATTCAATTGTTAAATTTTATTATTATTTATTTAAATTGAATAATCCCATTTTCGTTAACACACCCACAGGATAGGTGAACATTACCAGAAACATTCCATAGCGGTTAGAATATGGAACATGTCATTAAATATAACAATGGTCTCGTAAAGAACGAAGTGACATCCATAGACAGCCTTTATTTTCAAGGTGTTATATGAACGACAGTCGACAGCTTCATCGCTTGAAAGTTCCAGACCGTTTGCTTTTCAAATAACTTTCTCGCGTATATGTCTGAAGGTTTCAAGTTCCAAGTATTTTCGAAAGACATTTTGCTACCGAAATGAAATTTCACGCAAATGCCGACGAGTTGACGTCAAATGCCGTAAATATGTGAAATTTGCCAGAACGTCGCCGGCATCAGTCCAAGCCAAGGCGAACTGGGGTTGTAGGCCAGCCAAGAGAACACATTCTTTAACATATATATTATTAGCAGCGAAGAATTTGCTTTCTATTTATAACGGTCTCCAGTTTTTTTAATCACAAATTTTAAAGAAAAAACAACGATAGAATTCTTTTCCTACTCGTGCCTCACTAAGTCTTCTCCAATTGATACAAATAATAATATTTTAGAACATAACTGATATCATTTGTCACCCAACAATCATTTGAAGTGCTTCTTACATATTATTCATTTATACTGTATTACTATTATAAGACATGCTATTCTACCGTTAATGACTGTTAACGCTTCATGATTCATGCTTACTTACGCAATTGAAGACAATAAAGACATCAAAACAATTTTAATATTCATCTCATTGAGACATGCTACTTGTACGACACCAACATACTGTGACCACAGTATAGGAACGAACCAGTATTATAACTCTCATAAATTTCATTCATAAATTGCCAGAGTTTTTGATAACTCTGAACGAATCGCTTTATTCATTTTACCATAGGCGTAGGTGGCATAAGTTTTAAAATAACCTGAACGTGTTAAATGTTTTTTCTTAAATATTGTAGAACAGTACACTGATGACTGAATAAAACAATAGTCTCATGCAAAATATTTATTGGTTTTTCCATATTACAATTTTCATTCATTCTGTTATGATTTTTAAAATTTTTATTGACAAACTTTAATGTGTAATATAGTCGTAGCCTGAAGAAAAGTTTTATTAAATATTTTATTGGAAAATCAACACAAGGATGTACAAACTCTGTTGTTTGACTAATATTTATGAGTGATTCAACTATATTATCTTTCCTAGCAACTTTCTCAAAATTCATTTGGAATAATGTTTCTAATAATGAGATGTATTGTACAAAATTTTCATGCGGCATATTCAAGGCATATCCAAGTTTCGTCGGGTGTCGACGAAGACAAAGCTGATAGTCTACAAAACCATATTCAAACCGATCCTGATCTATGGTTGTGAAAGCTGGGTACTCACGGAACAATAGAAGAGCAAAATACAAGCCATAGAAATGAAATTTCTAAGGGGCATAAAGCGCATCACAAAAAAAGACCGAGTGAGAAATAAAGTTATTAGAAAACAATTGGAGATCGAGCCGATCATAAACAGTATAGAACGACAACAACTGAAGTGGTTTGGACATATGGTAAGAATGGACAATCGAGACAAGTCAAGTTGATATGGCAAACCAAACCAAAAAATAGAAGATCTAGAGGCAGGTCTAGGAGGAAATGGGATGATGTAATAGCTGGTATCCTGGGAAAAAATAACAAGAGCTGGAAGGAAGGGGAAGAACTTGCACGAAATAGAAGAAGCTGGGTGAAATTTGTGTATAAAAACGACTTAAGTACAAACCTTGACAAACCTTGTATGGACAAAACACCTTAACACCTGCGGGTATATTGAGGTTTATGATTATGATGATGATGATATTCAAGTTTCCAAAAGTATCCTTATTCGTATTTTCATAAGCTCTAAGCTAACAGTATTTAAAGACGAATCGTCTAAATTCTGATACGCATGTGAATACGTCTCATATACGCTGCATGTACTTATTAATTTCCAAGTGAATTTCCGAACATTTTTTAATTAAATAACCACAAAAGTAGCGAACAAAATTCTTTTCGGATAAATCATTTGTCTGAAAGTCTTTGGGCATTGCAGTATTTGATGAAAGAAATATTGTTGGAATAGCCTTTTTTTAAACAAGTTTTCTTTTATGAGGTTGCATAATCATGTCTGGTTCAAAATGAGCACCACATAAACGATGACTACTATTGTATAGAGATTATAGTTTTGGCATCAAGTCAGGCCTATCGCATGCTTCGAGCCAAACTTCAGCTTTGAAACAAAAACAACAAATTAAATCAATGCATGGAACTAAGGCTCATAAATGTAATATGAAAATCAAATAATAAAGTATCATACTAACAGTTTCTCACCTTTTTAAATCCTTTGGAAAACATTGAAATTTTCCATCCCAATAATAATATCTATGGTTACATCCACGAACTACACACACACTACCCGTTTTCTTCTTTTCAATGGTATCCATTGCAAAAAAATGCTCATAAACTATAAAAATAATACCAAAAACCCGTGAAAATATAAGCTGTAATGAATAATTTTATTCGCAAATTCACCGCTGGCACCTTGGTTGGATCGCAGCACAGCACTGGCCGCCGGATGAGATACTCATCCGAATGACGTTGAAGGTCACAGAGAGCACTGCAGTGTAACGTCACGAGATAACATACTGGTTCGTTTCTATACTGTGCTGTGACTATGCATTTGGTAAAGTCATGAGAAAAGTATATTTTATAAAAATATTGAATATACTAAACTTATACTGGGAAAATTAGTGTTAAATTACGAATAATAAGTTTTGTATAAAGTTGTCAATGAACAGATGAATCTAGGGATCTCTACACTATTAAACTGTAGTCTCAAGTAACAATTTGTGAAAATCAGCAGGTAAAGTTTTCCTTGGTTTTCTTGTATACTGATCTTAAATGGGGAAAAAAGATATCCAGGATATCCCCATAGGGAAGCTTTTATATTTGTGATATCTATTTTTTGTAAATGTAGCCTTTGTCATTCTGACGGTGTCAATATTGAAATAATTATTAATTAGAATTTGGAATGGAACAATATCGATTTTATAACGGTTTGATACAATAGGGATGAATTTAATGTATTAATTTTAATTTCTCAGATTGCTATGGATTTGAGTAATGGAGACCAAATTATACGTAAATTTCCCATTCCTTTCCCTACAGGGAATGTTAGTTCTCCAATTATCTGACCAATATTACTATAATATTGCCATATTATTTGGTAAAAATTGTATAAATCGAATATTCAGTAATTCAATTCAATTTGTGTTGATAAATTTTTAACCGGCAATATAAATTGGATCGCTGTGTAACAGCCACCAGATGGCGGATTACATTATTTTCCACCTGTAAAGGTTTGACTAGTAGGTAAAGTACATGAGAAAACCAAATTCAAGATGTCGACCACCTCTAAATGGAGAATTTCAATACCCTCACTTCAGGCTCAGATCGACTTTGGAAAAGACACTTGAAGAAGTAGATACAATAGGAAATATTTATTAACAAAATAAAGACTTAAAAATGGAATGAGTGGAAAAAAATGGTTTCAATGTACCTGAAGTTTAGGAATAGTTTGGCAGGTAGTGAAGACAAGTCACTACTTTTTTCATAAATCTGGTTTATAGATCAGGCACAAAAATAAAATCGTAGGGCGTAGCGTATCTTGAGTGGAAATTCGAATAGAATTCGTGAGGTTAGTTAAGACTCGTGATATATTCATTCGAACCATAAATCTCCGGGACCAGACGAGATTTGTACAATTATGCTGCAAAAAGCAAACAGCATTATAATCAGTAGACTGTGTACGATCATTGAGGCAAGCATGGGACTGTGGTACATTCCTGAACCTGAAAAAACAGGGAACAATGAAGCATAGTTTGTACGACCCATAAGCCTGATGCCATTAAAGTCGCTGGTAGAAAGACCGATCGACATGGATCAATCGGCCTACAGACCGGGAGTATCCACAGAGACAGCACTGTATCAGCTAGGGCATACATTATAATTGGCAGCCTTCCTTGATATAGTGCTTTTGACATTACCTCTCACGAAGTAATGAGAAGGGAAATTCGTCAAAAACAAATAAACAAAACAGGCTAAAGAAAAATGGTAGATGCATACACAGCATGCTGGAAGATCGAGTTATCTTCTCAACCTTTATGGATGAAATATTTTCAGCCCGGGTATCAAGAGGCTGTCCTCAACGAGGAGTCTTGCCTTCAATATGGAACCTAGTAATGGACCGACTAATAAGGAGACTTAAAAAGGAACACCATAATGTCTTTTACGTGGATGATACGGTTATCATATCACAAGGCAAATTCAATACTACAGTCAGAGAACGAGTGCAACAGGCTCTGAACAACATAGTAACAGAATGGATGTGAGAGGTGGGTTTCAATATAAGTCCGCACCAAATTCAACCTAGTGCCTTACACCAAGGGAAGGAATATAGTGAGATTTGGACCACTATACCCTCAAGGTACGCAGAGTCCAATGGTCATGGATGTTAAGTATCTCGGGGTGATTATCGACTCGAGATTAACGTGGGCCAATCAAGTGGAAAAAGTAGCAACAAGCAAAAGTATAGTTCAAATTGTGATAACTGTGGGGGTAGTTTTCAAAATCAATTATAAAGGAAATGCGTTATAGCTTTTAGACAATATCCCCCCCATTCTCAGTACCTAGAATAGTTGAAAATAATATTTATATTTATTTGAGAAAATGCTAGCATTCACAATATATATGTAATCTTGACGCCCTTCTACCTCTTAGTGCTGTGGGGAGTGCTGCAGCCATTCTCCCGTCATAAATTTTTTCCACTCTTTTCTATTGTCAGCTTCTTTCCTTCTTTCCTTCGAAGTCCTTCGCTTCTTCCCAGCTTCTTCCTCTTTCATCCAGTAATCCAACCTTATAACAAGTTTTTCTTGGTCTGCCCCTTTTTTTACTGTTTCTAATTTTTTCTATCCATATTCTCTTTACTGGTCTTCGTTCATCCATAAATGTCCCCACCATGTAGTTGTCTTTCTTCTATAAATTCTAGTGCTGTTTGTATTCCCAGGTCTTTTCTTATATCTATGTTTCTCATTCTATCTTCCTTTGTTACACCTCTTACTTTTCTCAAATATTTCATTTCTGTCGCCTGTATTTTAGTTTTACTTGTCCTGTTAACACCCATGTTTAACATCCATATGCATGTGAGTATTGGTCGATATATGGCTCTAAATACTTTTAATTCCGTTGCTTGAGATATTCCTATTTGTGAATAAATTTGATATTCATGGCATAGTATAGTTTGTTGGTTTTAACTATTCTATTATTAATATCTGCTTCCTGTGTTCCGTTTTCGTCTACTATTGTTCCAAGGTACTGAAAATGTTTAACCTGCTCTATTTAGTCTGTATCTTTTCTTACATTCCTTCCTTCTTTTTCGTCTCCAAACTTTTGTTTTTTTTGTTATTTGCATTCCCATGTCTGCCATTGCAGCATTCCACACATTCATATTTTCTTGTACCCCTTCTCCATTTTTTACTATCAATATAACATCGTCTGCAAATGATCCTTCACTGATGTCTACCCTGCACAATTGTAAATGTCTCACACATACTTTTCCACTTAGTTTTTCACATTTCTTAAAGATCTCATCCATGTAAATAATAAATAACAAAGTGCTTAGACTCCCTCCTTGTCTTAGTCCCATATTAAAAAAAAAACATAATTTTCCTTTTTCCCAAAAGACCAAAACTTTTCACTTCATGTCATTGGCATTTTCACAACCACATCTTTACTATTTTCTTAAACTATACAAAGTTTTCGAGACATCTTCACTTGAATCTTCACTTGCAAACTGGTCAGAATTCTAATTAAGTTGATCAGCTCCAACAAAACGATAAACTAACAAAAAGTATTATCAGAAATAACGAAATATGAAAGAAAACAATCAAAACTCAGATTCTAATCGTGTTATAGAAGCATAAAGATAAATAAATATGGTGACACCGCTAACGTCAGCGGCTACACAGTACATAAAATGCGCGGAACGGAATTGCTATGCTTCTGCAGTTTTAATGTTTCAGACGAACATTCCTCATGCTTTCACCGAACTAATTTTCATATACACTTGTGTGCGTTTTGTCTTTGCTTTTAAGCTACTTTGAGAATTCAACAGGTTCGTACTCAACCTCTTTCTCGCATATTCTACAATTCGTAAATTTTGGAGCCATAGTGTTTTTTGAAATCAGAGTTAAATTAATTGAATCGTTAGATGCAACACCAAATCTTCGCAACATTTCTAATCCAGTTGTCAGTTTGACGTTTAATTATTTTTTAATAAAAAATAAACACCAAACTGAAAACACCACATGAAGGGTATTATCAACAGTAAAAACACAAGAGCTTTTTTTTATCGGATAAATTTACTAAACAGTTTTGCCAATCACCAATTTTACGAGAAAAACTGACATGATAAAATCGCGACACCGAAGGTGGAGCGGGGCGACGACCCAGCACTGTAGTGGAACGCGTTTGATGCGATAATTACAGTCAAGGAAAGTCGGACATGGTTAGTACTTGGATGGGTGACGACCATGCCAGGGAAAACCATCGTATAGGGCCCGTACAGCCTGCAGCGGACTAGCATATCACAGCTCGCAGGCATTATACCAATGAGCACGAGGTATAATGTAGATATGCCGTCTTTCGGAGGAGACGTAAAACCGAGGTCCCGAGTCCATGGATGTTGGGCTCGTTAAAGAACGCTACCACTGGTTGGAACACTAGTGGGTTCGCCAAAAATTTCCGGTTAGGGGTAGAGTGCTCCCGGCGTCGGTGATTAGCCTCAGTCGCAGAAATAGACCGACGTTAAATAACAGAATAAAAAAAAGGTGGAGCGATTTTATCTAATGTCAGTTTTTCGAGGAAATTTAGTGATTGGCAAAACTTTGAGTTAAAGAGAAATTTATCTGATAAAAGAAAAGCTCGAGTGTTTTTTGGCAAGATGAATTAACGACAGAATATTGAAATTATAAGTACCCAAACTTGCGACTCATTGTCATTGTGTAAAAGTGACGTCCGCTTACTAGATATTGAGGAAGAGGAGTTTTTATCGCGATAAAAAAGGATGCACCTTTTTTATCGATGTCAAAGTGACAATAACATTTCCAGGTATATGACATTTTAACATTGGAGTTAATTTATCAAAGGTAAAACCACGAGTGCTTCAAATTTTATCGATAATTTTTCCTTTTCCACGAAAACCTGTTTATTTGGCAAAAATATGACAACAAACCGATTGATAAAATCACGAGTCCGTCAGGACGAGGGATTTTATCTAAATTCGGTTGATGAAAATAAAAAATTATGCGAGAAAATTTGAAGAGCGAGTTGTATTTGGGGAGATTATTTTTTTCATCAATTATTGTGGAGTTGAATTTTGTATTAAATGTTCAATATTTTTTTGGGTGATGGCAATGAATCGGTTTGTGTTCATTTTTCAATGAAATTCGAAGCACTTTTAGTAGTCAATAATGACAAATTCAAAGTAAAATTTTGACGTTTCAATGTGAACAAGGTATTATCGATGAGGAAGCAGAATTATCAGTATAATCCCGAATGAGTGGCTAGAATAATGTATTGCTATTGGTTAAAACCACCAAAATGTCAGATTTTGACAAGTGAAAAAAATAATCGCTGTAATACAGCGGTGATTGGATGAAATTTGACACATGACTTGAAATTAAGTTATTTGATTGGTTACTATATTCAGTAAAATATTATTTTGAGAGGAGTTCCTTTCCAACAAAGTATTCGAAATAATACATATATACGAATCGAAAGAGGGTGCTTACTTTTATTTGTAGCTTCACACCGATTCATATGTAACCACGTAAATCAAATACCGGACCAAAGTTGAAAGAATCATACTTACCTGGCGTTGGGGTTGCCGTGATCAACATGGCATGGCGGTTCCCCCAGGACGAGGATTTTTCATTGCACTGATTAATAATGCTACAATAATATTTCACATTCACTGATATGATGATAAATGGAAAAAAAAAGGTTGACAAAAAAGGTTAACTTTCATATCATGTACATAGCACCTAAAAATTGTCATTGCAAGCAAGAAACTTCTGAAAAGCGTATTATGCAAAGTACATTATTTTTCGTTAAAGTGTAAAGGAGATGCGTAGGTCCAGTGAGTAATACAAGATATTCTCAGCATGTGCCTAGCATCTACACCTCAGCACTTGTATAGGAGGCTAATAGCACTTGGATAGGTATATAATATATAAGCCGATGGCACATGCCTAGGATGTACTGTATATTAGGAGACCTATAGCTGGAAAATGCATAGCATACGATTGTTCTGAAAAGGATGTGCTATACGCGTGAAAAGCTCATGAAAATATTTACTGGGTATTTGGTTCCATTTTAAGCTGAAAAAATTCACACAATTATAGTTGGTACATAAAAAAGGTTATTCTATTTTCCTCAATAATATTCCGTAGTTGTTGGGTCAGGTCAAGTTCGTGCTAGTGACAAGCTCATCAAAGTTGAGTATTTAGTAGGCGTCTTTCGATTTCCATATTCAACCTCGGATGAACTTCTGCAAAAGTAAACGTAAACAAAGAACGATGGTTTTCTCCCTCAATTTCAATGTTTGGTTGGGCTTAAGCTCACTCGATTGCTACATTCCGTCAAAATTGGAAAGAAAATACCCTCTTGAAGCTAATCCTTTCTGCTTTGTACCCTTTATTTTCCAAACTTTTGTAAGTAAAATGGACTTCGCACATTCTGCTAACAGGGGCGTTCTGTTCTGATTGCCGTTATATTGGGCTATTTTTACTTCACTTGGTTAACATATACATGGTGGGGCAATCTTCTGACATCGGAGGATTACATCGTTGTGGTGAGAGATAAAACTTCATAGTTTTGTGTGAGCTAATACAGTTACTGAGGGCACATTTTAAAAATACTTTCGATTCTACACGGCTTTCCAAAACCACGTAGCAGCACAAACTTTCATTTTTTTTTAATGGAACGTACTATACTTTGTTCAAGAATCGGAAAGATCCAACCGAGAGCGTTACCAAAATATAGCACTCTAATATATTATAAGGGTGTTTTACAAAGATATGGCCAATTATTAGCAAAAAGACCTCCGTTTTAACACTCTGTGAAACAATAAATTATAATAAATCAACAGGTCTTTGTATTCAAATGTCATACACATATCATTGGCTTTGCACAGTATTAATCACTTTTCTTATCTGTGGCTTCTTTAATACAGGGTGAATCAGATCGCAAATCAAGCAATATCTCAAATTTTTTAAATGAATCACCCTATAAGTCTTTTTACAATTTGTTGGTACAATTAATAAACTTTCAAACGATGTAGTACACTCAGGGCATGAGTTGATGGAAAATCGTAGATATTTTATGATAATGGTCAAAAACAAGTATTTTACGTACACAAATTAAATGGTATTAAATTTTTACGTGCAACATCTTGTGAATTTCAACATTTCTAAGGCATAAATTCTAATCGTAATTTTGGATGCATCTGAAATATCTTTGACTTCTACTCTTACCATTAGAGGAAGGAAAGAAGGAATTATGTTGGAAGAAATATTTTTTCGCGCGATCGATCTTTTTTGTTTACTTACAGCATCGGTTGTCAGGTTGTTAGGTTGTGTTCACTGGTTTCTAAGTCTAACACGTTGGTTAGTGATTTACTTAACGTTCAGACGTCGGTAAGTAAATTACTTACCGACGTCTTAGCCCTACATACATTTAAGTGGTCCGAAATAATATATTACCTCATTCATTACACAAAAGGAACAAAAAAAAATAAGAAGATTTTCATTTTTGTAATGAACAGAATCGAACAGAACAATATAAAAAGTAATAAATAGCATGAAAACAATTTCACCAAAATGCAAATTATATTTTAAACCGATCGAGAAGTATAAATGTCACATTTGATCATTTCATCCATTTCGAAGAAATTTGAATTATTTTATTCCAAACACGAATATTTCAATACGATCGCGCAAAAAATGGTATAAGCATTTCGAACGTTAAGGGTAATACCGGTTTCCAGCAACATTGGAGGCCTCGCTACGCTCAGCCTCCAAACATTGCCGTCGACCGGTACACAACCCTTACCGTTCTTGATACTTAATTTACTATTGTTTACTGTAAGTAGGCTAATGCCATTATAGTACTAATGAATATAACAGCAGTTTGTAGTCTTTACGAAATAATCATTCATCACAAACAGTATATCTTAGTTATGTAAAATGCAAGCTTGTATTTTATTTTCCAACTTTTTCTTTTTTTGAAAAACTAACAATTTTGGAAACCAACATTATAAAAACACCCACATTTACATGAATGTACATTGACATTTTATAAAAAGTTTGGAAGTTTATGCTAAGTGCTCAAAATGGCGACCATTTACGTTCATACAATTCTTTTCAAAAACGAGAATCTCACTCTTCCCAACATAGCTGGAGTTATTGTGGAAAATGCGTTACGAATCCTTTCTTTCACGTCTTCTCGGGTAGTAGGTTCCGTTTGATACACAAGCTGCTTGATGTATCCCCATAAAAAGGAATCCATCGGTGTGAGATCTGGAGATAGGGAAGGCCACGAAATTGGTCCACTACGTCCTATCCACCTGTCGGTAGAATGTCTGTTTGACCACTGACGTACACAACGAACGTGATATACAGATGCTCCATCTTGTTGGAACCAAAAGTTAATATTGTGTTTGAATCAACTTCCTAAACACAAACGAAGAATACAGCAATATTCCTTTGACATTTATTAGTAGATACTATTTTGATAGTAGCCCACTTGATATAATCAAAAATATGGCTTGATTATGTTTCGCCCATTCTCAAACAAGCCTATAACAATGAAACATGAAAAATATGAAATTTTTGGTAATTCCAGGTAGGTACTACGGTATTAGCAAACATTTTATTTCATTGATTAGATATTGTAGATGCATCCAAAATTACGATTAAAATGTATGCATTAGAAATGTTAAAATTTACAAGAGGTTGCATTTAAAAATTTAATACCATTTCATTTGTGTACGTAAAATACTTGCTTTTGACCATTATCATGAATTATCCACGATTTTCCATTAACTCATGCCCTAAGTGTACTACATCGTTTGAAAGTTTATTAATTGTATTGCTTGATTTGCGTTCTGATTCACCCTGTATTAAAGAAGCCACAGATGAAAAAAGTAATTAATACTGAGCATAGCCAATGATATGTGTATAACATTTGAATACAAAGACCTGTTGATTTATTATAATTTACTGTTTTGCAGAGTGTTAAAGAGAAGGTCTTTTTTGCTAATAATTGGCCATATCTTTGTAAAACACCCTTATAATATTATTAGAGTGCTATATTTTTGTAACGCTCTCGGTAAGATCTTTCCGATTCTTGAACAATGTATGGTACGTTCCATTTAAAAAAATGTAAGTTTGTGCTGCTACGTGGTTTTGGAACACCCTGTAGAATTGAAAGTATTTTCAAAATATATGTCCTCATAACTGTATCAGTTCACACAAAATTATAAAGTTCTATCTCTCACCACAACGATGTAATCCTCCGATGTCAGAAGATTGCCCCACCCTGTATAGTCCCAGAAATATAATGATATAATAATGTCATTTCATTTCATTTCATTTCTTCACCAATTCACATTTCACGCTGATTTTGCGGGTTGATTGAAAGAAGGAACACTCTAACAACCATTCGAACTAATAACTCAACAACTTTTTGTACTTTTGGATTAAACTAGATGTCGTATTGTGAAAGCTAGATCAAACGTTTAGTTGAATGGAAAATGTCTGTCTAGTTTGGGTGATTGCGACGACACTCCAAATTTCTGAGTCTATTTTTCAAATAAATCTATTTGCAGAACAAAAGAATGTTTTTTAAGTTAATTTGTGAAAGTTATTAAATACTTCAATTGAAGTTTACAACGAATATCTTGAAACAGAAAATGTAATATATTCCAAATGAACTTTCCATTATCCAATCTGTGATTTATGCAAATTTGCAGTTCACATTAACTTTTGATTCTGATTGGAATTGAATAATCAGAATGAAGTGAAACGCGTTTAAATGCAAATAATTAACAACATTTAGTGAGACACGATTTAATGTATATTACGTATTCAATGATATTTACTAAACTCTCCTGTTCTGTCCTAAAGTGGTAACCCATTTTAAATGGCACATTAAAATACATTTAGCCAAATAATTCTGCCAGGAATTTTTAAAGTTCGATATTTATCAGGGAACACATCCCCAAACAATATATATCTCACGATATTTCCCAAAGAGTCGTGAAAACGAAATGGATTTATAAATTGCCGTAATAAATTGTATTTCACGACAAGCTCGTTCAAACTGAGAACTTTCCGGTTACTTAGCAACTTCCCAATTAGAAGACAACATTTGAAACATGTCGGATATATTGATTACTTATTGTTAATTGTTAATCAAAGCTTTACACCTCGACAAACTCAACAGATCCAACAAATGCGACAAGGCCAAAAATCCATTACTACTCATACCACCCAACATTCTCGAAAAAGCAGCTCCCATCCCCAAAACCCGTGAAAGTCACTACCATAATTTTATAAAAACCTCCCATGCAATTCGTCTTCCCTACGGAACTTCAAAAAACTCTCGAGATAGCATCCTCCCGTAGGACGGTAATGGAGACTACGATATCTCATACCGGCAGCAAATGTTAAACATGTTGGTCATGATATGAATACAATAAATTTTTTTTTTAAGCGAGTGTCACAAAAAATGAAGTTTTACGGATCTATTAACGTCCCTAAAGTGTATCTTTTTTGGCCGCTTTTTTACTTTACGGCCGCTTTTTTACTTTACGGCCGCTTTTTTACTTTACGGCCGCTTTTGCAAACAAAGTCATTATGAGGGCAACCTACTAGAAACATTTAATTTGCTTATTTGAGTTATTTCCACGTCCGATATTAAGATTGTCAAATTATGAAGGCGGCCTACTAGACACACTTAATTTGCATGTTTGAATTATTTACCCATAAAACAAAAGGAAAGGTTCCGTTGCCAGGCTGTTTATTTACAAGCTTTCCGTTTCTGTCAGTGAAATGAAATGTAAAATAAATAACTAACAAATAATAAAAACCACATTTACGGTGTATACTGTGATAAAAAACAGTTAAAAAGAAAAATGAGTGACAGTGATAGTGACAATCAAAATAATTCCAAAGAAATTGAATTAGATGGTACTTCAGTAAGCAGCTTTCCAGCAAGAACCATTGTTACGGAAAATCAAGAAAATGAAATGTTTGTTAACAATGTCATGTCTAAAAGTGGTATTACATTTTCAAAATGTAGTAAATGTACATTTAACATAACAATTAATAGCAAATAATGCCCTAATTTATTAACTTCGTTATGACCCAACTTCTGTTTATCATACTTACTGTAAGTAATTCTGTACACATCTTTGTTACTTAATAATACACTTTTCATTTGGTTAATAAAAATTTGAATCTAATCTTCCAGTTTCGTCTCTGTTTAGAAACAAAATTGTAAAAAAAAGTTGTTACCTATTTGATGAGACACTCGCTTAAAAAATTTTGTGTGCACCTCGGCCGTATGATATTTTTGGCCTCACCTGAAATTTGCTTGGCCTCGGCTACGCCTCGGCCGCAAATTTCAGATTCGGCCAAAAAAGATCAACATTACGGCCTTGGTACACAAATAACTATTAGAAGATTCCAAACCTTTTTGTGACTAGAAAAATTTTTCTGGTGCTCGTTGTTCCTGGATACTCCTGAATAATTTGAAGAGCCTGATCTTCAAGTGGTAGGTTTCTCGCAGTTCAAAATCGTTCAATAATACTCCTCGATTTTGCACAGGTTCCAGTTTCTTGTAAACGGAAATGCAATTCAGTTTACGTTTTGGAACATGATTAGTGGTTTTTTTATAGTGCATGGCATACCTACCGTACCTTTGAACGTTCTACAAAATGCTCACACGTATTTCATGTGATGTGAGTAGATTTGTTATGGTCGAGCAGTATCTTCTAAATATCTAATGAAGAAACCGCCCTTGAAATCAAACATTTGTTGGGTCAATTTTCAGAAAACCCCTGTTTTTCTAGGCATTATTCAAATTTATGGCCATTACGAAAAAAATTAAGTTACGATGCACATTATCGAAATAGACCCAAACTACATGTCATCTTCTTCCTTTCACGTGCTTTTTAAACCAGTTTACAGTACACATCATGACACCTAAGGCAGGGTCCTCACTATGCCGCAGTAGGCTGGGCGGGTTACCCCGGGTGAGCTAAGTCGGGCCGGCACGACGTCCACACCGAAAACAAAGCTGACCGGGTTATTTCTACCTACATTATTTAGTTTCAACACCAAGACTGGTGACTTCGTTGAAGAGTACTTTTAAGAAGTTTTTTTAAAGTGTCTTTAGTGTTTTCAAAATGATTACCTACTATGACATCGCTATGTCAGCCATGGCTGTGGTCGCTTCAAATCAGCCCCACTCCCTGTTCTTTTCGTTTCAGCTTCTTTCTTTTTTTCCCTCCTGAAATGGCTGGTTCAATTTTTCCATTTGCGCTCAATTTCATTTTCATCTACTCCAAAAGTCACAGCAATCTCTGTGAGACTGTCGTGTCTTCGGTTTTTTAGTTTATGTTGAGAATCTGAACTATCCCATAGAAGACGACGTTCTCTATATAAGTCTATTAACACAAAAACTTGTTCGCCATCCCACTTCATCACTTGAAATGAACAATAAAAAACCCTACTTAAACAAACTGAGTCGGAAATAAAATAATTCGTCTAGTTCGGTCGGAGGTTTAATTGTAACCGAAGCCACTCGGGGCCGCTCGCCCCGCACGTGATAGCGTGACGTTTGACGTGACAACGTGACGTTTGACATTTGACGTGACTAGATGACGTTTGACGTGATAACGTGACGTTTGACGTGACAACGGGACGTTTGACGTGATAGCGTGACGTTTGACGTGACACATGTGGCGTTTGACATGTGACGTTTGACATTTGACATGACGTTTGCACGACAACGTGACGTTTGACGTGATAACGTGACGTTTGTCGTGACGACGTGACAACGTGACGTTTGACGTAACAACGTGACGTTTGACGTGACAACGTGACGTTTGACGCGACAACGTGACGTTTGACGTGACAACGTGACGTTTGACGTGACAACGTGACGTTTGACGTGACGACGTGACGTTTGACGTAGAGGGGGGGCGACCAATAGCAACCTCCGGGGCGGGGCGACCAATAACAACCGAGGCGGGGCCCATGGACAGTGGAGGGGGGCCGATCAATAACAACCTCTGATTTGGAACAGGGGCGGGGCGGAGGCGGGGCCCCAAGGAAAGTGGAGGGGGAGGAGGCGGGGCCACAAGGAAGTTGGGGGGTGCGGTCAAGTGCTCTATCTCCTGCTGCGTCCCCACTCCATATGTTTGTTCGGTTCGGCTTCCTTTGATCTGTACCTACTTTATGCGGGTCGGGATCGGCACGGCCCGGGCCGGCATTTTCTATCCCGGTAAAGCCGCCCGGGGCGTCGACATCAACGCGGCTTAGGCCGCCCGGGTCAGCCCGCCTGGCCTACCCCGGCATAGTGTGGACCCTGCTTAAGATCTACAAAGCTGTTTGCCAGTGTGTTTGGATCACTTTTGATCTTTCTAGTAAGGTTCAGCTAGGGTGAAATCATTCGTAGTCTCATTCGCAGTAGAACTTTTAAGGATCCGAGTGCTGCATCTAAGGCATTACCATTGGCTAATCGTATAAAAAATCCATATTAGTCATTTCAACATAAGTAAACACAGACATGTTCCCAGATCACATTTAAACTGACCTGGGATTGCCATAAAAACTATTAACCCTTGCTCACCAAAGTAGAGTACCTCTTAATTCGAGGGTGACACCCTAGCAAAGCTAGGGGCTGAAACTGTATTCACTGGTACTGAAACAGTATTTGGGACATCAAAAACTGCTGCACGTGGTTGTACATATAGGTGGATTCAAACTATAATACATCATTTTCTCTATTGATCATTCTCATTAACAGCTTCGAATTTTGTGATTTTTATGTCTACAGCGAAAAATCCTCAATTTTTCAATTTGCTAGGTTCAATTACATCTCAAAATGAAAACGTTGTCGATTATTCTGTTTTTTCTTATAATAGCATTCGTCAATCTTCCATTTATACGTCATAATACTGTCGGACAGTTCCGAATAAACGATTTCTTATCGCTTTTCCTAAGCCGGGCACTATTCTTCTCACTTTTCAGAGTTAAAAGGCCTGTGAATCTGCGAATTATGCACGAATAAAGCAAGCCAGGCTCCACTAATTTTGCTGAGCGAGGAAATTCTTTCAATTTTGTGTTCTTTTATTCCTCCATAAAAGGCATAAGGAACAAAAACGATATCGTCGGTTTAAAAAGTAGGTATTTGTATTCACAAGAGGCATGATATTATTTTTGGCTGGTATGCCAAGTACAAGATGAATATCCATGTAAGTAATTGAAATTATAAAATTTTTCATCCCAATGGTTTTATTCAATTAATTATATCTACATTTGAAATCTTGTCACAATTTTTTATACATTCTTTCTCCTACTTTAACAAAATTACGCTGCTAAGTGAAATTTCGCAAATTCAAAAAAATAAAGTTGTTGATTGATAAGATGAGATTCGGATATAATAATTAGATGGCAATAAAATTCATCCTATTGGTTATTAACATAATATAAGACGGTATTATAAAGACAGTACTAAGATCAGAAAGTATTCCCATTCAATAATTTCACGGAAGTGTAATTAATCAAAACTAATTAGCTCTAGGTAATAGTAAACACGTGCTGCATTTGCGATAAAAAAAAAGAAAGTGCAGGATACTTCAAATTATCATGGAAGGAAGCATTGGAAATCGAGAATGGAGTATTAATAATAATAATAATACATTTATTATCCACACTAGGTATATAACAGGAACACAATATAGTGTAGGATGAACATTACAAAATAGCGACAATTTTTCGAATGGCTAGATTGATTCAGGTTCAGACGAGTTAGTAGTGTAATGTATGTATCCTACTATGGATACTTGGTGCATTAGAAGTGTGGAAGGGCCTCTGACTAGGTGGTGTTGCTGGTCACTTGGTGTGTCATCTCGCAGGAATTAAAAACAACTACTGGAATCACTGGGTCATGTTCTCTTTATTACCTTACTTTACTATTATACATTAACCCACTTATTACTAGTACTAATTAGAATATTAAGTAATGAATTAGAATTGATTAGAATGATTTAGAATACTTTAGAATGAATGTTAAAACACTTTCGTTAACATATTTATACGACGAGTCAAGTTCAGCGTTTTGTAAATATAAAACAATTCTGTTTATGTTTATTCCACGCTCTGAACTTGACATCTTACGTGAGACCTTTCTCTTTCATATTGTCAACGATTCATGCTTTATAGAAATTAGCTTCAAGGGAATTTATGTCCTTATTCATAATAATACCATAATAATAATTTGAATTATTAATAAATAATATCTCAGCCAAAAGGCATCACACCTTCCCCTTTTACAAAAAGAATAAATTCCGTTGAGCTCCCTTCCCCCCAATGAAATAAATTTACAATTATCCTAAAAATGGATGATAGATGATTATTAAATAATGTCATTAACCTATGGTAACATATATTTATAATCTAATGTATGTCCATTGTCATTAAAATTGTTTACGATAACTTAATTGTTTGTCTTGTTTATTTATAATCACTTAATGTTTTTATTTACGATAACTTAATTGTTTGTCTTGTTTATTTATAATCACTTAATGTTTTTTTTTACTATCACTACTTGTTTGTTGTGACCTATTCGTAATTGTTTGTAAACACAACCGCACTTCTGACACTACTTACAAAATTTTAAGTCATTTTACAATAAGGATGGATTCTGTTTTTGTGTATTTCTTTTATCACACCTGATTCTAATTTGACTTTACAGTTAATCTCACTCACCTCTGTGACTGTAAATGGACCTATATATTGAGATTCGAATTTGGTTCTATTTTCCCTCTTCACTAAAACTGAATCCCCTATTTTAAAATCAACTGGATTAGCTACCTTACTATTCAGACTTTGTCTACTAAGTTTATATTTGGTTAAATATTTCTCTGCTCTCTGATGAGCTACCTGCAGTTTATATTTTAACTCATTCTGATATTCATCAATATTATAGCATGGCTCAATGTCGTTCGTCAGATTCTCGGGTAAGTTAGCACGTCTCCCGAACAATAATTCAAATGGCGTATAACCATGATAAGAGCTTGGAGTCGTATTATAACAATAAGCAAATAATTTGCACCATTCATCCCAGTCATCCTTACTTTCATTTATAAAATGTCTCACATACTCATTAAGCGTTCTATGTAATTTCTCACAACCTCCTATAGATTGATGATGATATGCTGTTGAATAATTATGACTAATATTTAACATTTTAGTTAAAGCATTGAATATTTCATTTTTATATTCTGTGCCTAAATCTGTCCTAATCTGTTTCATCAGACCGTAATTTGGTATGAAATTTTCAAAAATTCCACGAGCTATCGTGTTCGCTTCTTTGATTTTAACTGGAATTATTACTGCATATTTCGTTAATTCACATAACATTGTGATGCAATAACGGTTACCATTTTCACTTTGTGGAAAAGGACCGACCGTATCTATATATGTTATATCCCATGGTTTTGCTGCTGTATCCGTTAATACAAATTCTTCTTTGTGATTATTTTTCGCTTTATTGACTTGGCACTTGTGACATTGCTTAATATATTTTCTCACATCTTTTTCCATGTTTTTCCATCTAAAATTCGCTCTTAATTTCTTCAATAGCCTGTTATTTCCTACATGACCTCCAAATATAGGATCATTATGATAAGTTTCTAAAATCTGTTGCTTTTCTTTTTCTTCTTCCACCATCTTAGGTATATCGCAAATACATATTTGTACGTTTCTTAACGTATTGTTTCCTTTTTCCATAAACTCTTTTATAGTGCACTGTGTGAAAATAATATCATTCATATAAATTTTCATCCTTTTTATTCCGCATAATTTGAATTTCCTTTCAAATATTGTATTTCGAAGTTGTATTCTTCTAGGTCTAGTCTAATTCTTGTAAGTTTCGAAGTTGGTTCTGTCATCGAAAAAAGATGTGTTAACGGCTTATGATCCGTTTTCACAATAAAATGTGGAGAGCCATATAAATAACACTTAAAATGATTAATTCCCCAAATGGATAGCTAACAGTTCTTTCATGATTATAGGTTTATTTAATTCGCTTTTCTTAAAACTTCGCGATGCATAAGCTATAGGTAGATCTATATAGATCATACCTTCGTATTCCTGGCTAAGTATTACAGAACACGCAATATTTGAAGCATCTGTTGTCAATATAAATTTTTTATTGAAATCTGGATATTTCAGAATATGCGGCTGAATTAATGCCGATTTTAGTATTTGGAATGATTTTTCGCAGTCCTCTGACCACTCGAATTTTACATTTTTCCTAGATAATTTATTGAGAGGTATGCATATTTCAGCGAAATTGGGAATGAAACGTCTGTAATAGTTACAGAATGCTACGAACCTTTTAGATTCTTCTGAATTTTTGGGAACTGGATATTGCTCAATGACTGAATATTTTGCCCTGTCGGGTAGAACCCCTTCACTAGACAAATTGTGTCCTGCTCTTTCACCAATGCCAGTAAAAATATAAAATACTGAATTAAATATAAAACTAACACTGATTGAACAATACATATCAACAAGAAAATGACAAATTTTAAACGAGGAGTAATTAAAATAATATATATAATATTAAGATATAACAAAAGGAAAAAGAGGATGATGTAAGCAAGAAGGGATTACATTACACGTTAACAAATCTTGGGGCATACGAAATTCTGAAAAAGAATGATCCTCAAATGAAGTGTGATGGAAACATTAGCTTTCCTGGAATTAGGCGGTCCTGAAATCAGATAAAACATATAAGCAGGCCTAGACTTCTTGATAATCGGCTCAGTTCACAATTGCCGAAAATTCGTTACACAGATATTTCTTTGATGAGAATAAAAACGATGATCGGGTGCTGGTCATTACTTCCAATTGGGTATTTATTGGTTATTATGGCTATGAAGGAGTTTGTTCTAAAACTTACATTAATTATATTTTCCATGTATGTGCTAACATTATTCAAAACATTGTCGATTTTAGGAGAAATTGTAATCGGAGGCGGAATCACACAAAATTATATGTGACTCTGACATCCATCTACAACTGCTTGAACTGACTGGAGCCTCTTCGAATCTCAATTGAACCACGGACGCTTGCTATCATCCTCATTCAAATGAATTCCATGTATTCTTCGTAAAATTGCCGAATACGACAATGTGACTTAATATATTTTGAGCACAAAAGGTATATCAAAGATAGAGAGTTCCTTAAGTCAGGTATTTGGAAACAAGCTTGGGAACAGGGGCATCAAATTACCTTCAGATGAAACCACCCTACCACCGTCTAAAGAGATGGAGATACTAGTGGATCACTGCCTCAACCACAGAGTGGAGCTGATATTGGGTTGCGACTCAAACTCACACCACTTGAGCTGGGGCAGCAAGGATATCAACGCCCGAGGTATCTTTATGAATATATAATTAGGAAAGATCTAACAATCTTAAACAGAGGCACGGAGCTGACATTTATTAACGCCCGTAGCCAAACATTAATAGATATTACGCTGGCGACAGCCAAAATATCAAACAAAATTCAGGACTGGCAGGTGTCGGATCATATTTCTATGTCAGACCACCGCTGGCTGACCTATACGGTAAGCCAGGATCTCAGGACCACTGTAAAATCCCGTGACCCGAAGAGGACGGATGTAGCTCTCCACAATCGACTCTTAGAAGGTGGTCTGCGGGAAACAGAGACTGACTCCCAGCAATAATGAGGAACTGGAAAGGTACACAGTATCTATCCAAAACAAAATAGACATTGCCTATAAGGAATCCTGTCCCATGAGGATGGTTCAGACAGGTGGCACGACCAATACCTGGTGGTGCCCTGAATTGGAACACCTCAGAAAGACAGTGAGAACGACCTTTAACAAGGCAAAACGAACAAAACTCAAAGAGGACT
>CAJUYI010003729.1:0-21665 GCA_910591695.1 Galerucella pusilla | reverse complement strand
TTCTTGCTGGTTTCCACAGACTACTAGTCGTGCTTTGTAGATACCATCATTCTTTTGTTTAAAAATCCATTTCTGTACCCCAGAGCCGAACTATGTTAAGTCCATTCTTGCTAAAAATGAGTTAAATATGGTAAGTCCCTAAGATATATTGTATCTTTCGTTTGCAATTTCCAACATTCATTTACAGGATTTAACGACGAAGTTGGACCTTTTTGAATAACGTTAAGTCCAAAGTCTTCTCGGAGTGAAATTTTGATAAGTGATTTTGATATAGTTTACCTTCCATAGAGTATACGCCGCTGAACTAGGTTAAGTCCACATAACTAAGGAATGGTTATATTCTGATATATTCAACCATGAATTCAATTTGTCTTTTAAAAATCCAGATAATGACACGTGCGATGAATGCGATAAATTCAAGATAAAAATGCAAGAAGCTACTGACCAAGATGAGAGAACAACAATCCAAGAACAATATGACAGTCATTTTGAAGACGCAAGTAATCGATATAAAATGAAGAAAGCAGACAAATAACATTCGAAAGAGAACATTACGGAAAAAGTTGTAATGATGGATATACAAAAATGCCTTCCAACTCCCGATCTTCATAACTCTCAAAGTTTTTATAGTTTGAAACTTTGGACGCACAACTTATTTGTACATGATGCAACTGATGAGAAAGCCTATTGTATGATGTGGGATGCAAGCATTTCCGGTCGTGGAGGTAACGAAGTCGCATCTTGTTTATTCAAATGGTCAAAAATTTGTAATATACCTGATACTGTTACCGAATTAATTATTTGGTCCGACAATTGCCCGTCGCAGAACAGGAATGTTCAAATGTTGATGTCATACTTCTTCCTTCTGAAACATAACCAAAATCTTAGGAAAATAAGTCACAAGTTTCTGGCCAGAGGCCACACGTACCTAGAGCCTGATGGTGATTACTCAATCATCGAGCGAGAAAGAAAAAAGATCTCTCAACTCAGAATCATCACACCATGGGACTGGCAACAGGTCGTCAGGTTATGTGGCACAAAAAAAGCCTTCAATGTGACTGCAATGGAGATAGATGACTTTTTGAATTCCAAAAGTCTTTGTGAAGGCAACAGTACTTCCTTTATCTTAAGAAAAAAAGCGAATTCAGAAGAGAGCTTTTTGATATCTCAATGTGTTCATCTTCAAGTAAGACAAGAAAATCCAGGAGTACTCTTTTACAAATATAAATTCACTGATGAATTCTCCACATTCACAATGACGAGGAACACCAGGAACGCATCTTCCGTACCCGAGATTCTTCCCAAAATTCGGAAGGAACTGAAAAATATCCCTACTAAAAAATATGAACACCTCCAAAAACTATTACCATGGATACCGAAGGTTTTCCACGATTATTATCGTAATTTGCCACACGGTGTAGAAGAATCAGAATAAGTATTTTCCTTAATTTGGATAATTTCTTACCATGTTTGTATTGAAAATATATTTCATTATGGTTCTCAACGTTGTTTGCTTTTCATTTATTCTCAACTCCACTGGACTTGATATATTTCAAGTCCGGCATTGAAATTTTTTCCATGAGGTGAACAATGTTAAGTCACCAAAAAAAAAATTAGTACATTTTTCAAGAACACTACCATCAGGCAGTTCTGAAGGACATGTAGACAACTCAAGATTTCGAAATTCACATATATGCGACCCAATTTGTTCAAGTTACTGCAAAAACTGTGTGAAAAATACTTTCAAACGCGATTTTCTCAAAACGTAGTTTTGTGACAACATAGTTCGGCTCTGGGGTACAGATTTGTTATTTAGTATTTTTGAATTTTTAGCATCTTTTATATCTACTATGTCCCATGTTTGGTTCTTTACTAGTAAATCTTTTTCATTTTCAATTGCTTTTATCTATTCTTCTTTATTTGGTCCTTCAACTGCTTTTTCATATGTCAATAAGACTGTTTCATCATATTCACATTCATAATCATCTAGGTATCGTGGTCTACTTTGGGTCCTTTCTAAGGTAATCTGTTCATTTATTTCATTTTCTTCGTCACTTTCTTCATAAATATATTCAATCTCATTTTTCTGGTTGTCATTGTTTATTGGCATATTTTGTTCAAGTTCTTCACTTATTATGTTATTTTCCAGATTGTTTTCATGTTCCATGTCATGTTCCATGTTTTTCAAGTTGTATTACTTCTTGTGAATTTTCAGTTTTTATAAGTATGTCTGTTTTAATTTCATTTTTGGGTTTTTTAAATACAATATCTCTCCTTATTATTACTTTTTGTTTATTCTCGTCCCATAGACGATAGCCTGTAGGTGCATATCCTACGAATATGTATTTTTCTGATCTACTATCTAGTTTCTCCAAGTATCCTGAATTTTTAGAATATACTTCTACTCCAAAAATTTGTAATCTTTTCATATCTGGCTTTTTCCCTGTCCATAATTCAGAAAGTGTCATTTCAGGAGATAAAGACTCTGTTGGGCTTCTGTTCAATATGTTGCAACTCTTGCAGCTTCACCCCAAAACATTTTGTTCACATTTGTCTCAAATAATAGTGCTCTCACTTTTTCTATCAGAGTTCTGTTGAGCCACTCTGCCTTGCCATTTAGTTGTGGTGAGTATGGTATTGTGAACTCTATAATTATTCTTTTTTCTTTGTAGTATGTTTTCAAATCATTATTCTTAATCCGTAACTGCTATCGACGGGGTCTCTGTGACCCAGCCTTACTAATAACGCGACGCCAACAGAAGAGAAAAGTAGAGGGGGCGCTGTGGTCCCGGGTATTCTCTAATGGGTTAGTGCTACATCGATACGCGTATGGTGTGGTTGTGTCCAGGGTAGGGAATCTCCGAACGAGCGAGGGTACCGCCATCTGGGGGGTCGAAAAATATACTAAAATTGCGGTTTTAATAAGAACATGAAGAAAACTGTAACGCCGTTAAAAGATACTTCCACCTGCTTCCACCCACTTCGACTGTTTAACTTAACCTAATAACCACTTGTTTGTAGACGTGTCTAAATTATCTACGTTGTAGGCGATTTTGTCAATTTTGTGCCTTAGTAGTAAATTTTCCAAGTACTTGTATATATATAATATTTTGTTAAGGTCGGTGTGTTATTTTAGTTTAGTGTGGACTTTTTTATATATAGACAATGGCTACAAAATGTATAGTTAAGGACTGTAGGTACTGTGAGGTGCACCCGGTAAGTTTTTTTTTATAATATAAAACATGTTTAATTAACTGAAAAGTGACAAAATATTGAAGTATGTAGTTACTCTTTTATACAGCTTTAAACTTCCGAGGCATGAAGAACAACGTTCGGTTTGGCTGGAGAGAAGTGGAAACCTCTTTTTGGATTCAACAGGGCACAAAAATTGGAGAATATGCCCTCGTCACTTTGGCCAGGACTGCTTTGTTGGAGTAGAAAAAGGCGAGGGCATGGTATTGAAAAGGTTTTCTTTGCCATCCCAGTTTTTGCCTGGTAAGTAAATTTTTTTGTACATACATATATTTATTGAATGTTATTATATTAGAGTATTTTTTCGGATTACAATCCAAAGGAGGGATCTGATTTTTTGTTTCACACTATGATACCCTCACAGGTAACAGCTCTTCAGCAAAATGAAGGTATTTATTATTGTAAGTTTGATATAATTTAACTTATACAAAGTTTCTGTAGATGCGATGAAAGAATCTGTTTTTTATTCCCCAGTTGGGAAGGTGACAACACCAACCAAAACCTATTCAAGGGAATTGATTAATGGTGAGATTTTTGCAATTCGTTATGACATAATTTTGGCAGTCATACAATGTACCTAAGAAATATCAACATAATTTTTATGTTATAGCTATTCCATCCACGAGCCGGGTGTGTGAGGAGGACATTTTGCAGAGCCATTATCAAATAACGGTATGTATCAAGTAAAATAT
Source organism: Galerucella pusilla (assembly GCA_910591695.1). NCBI lineage: Eukaryota > Metazoa > Arthropoda > Insecta > Coleoptera > Chrysomelidae > Galerucella > Galerucella pusilla. The sequence continues at coordinate 17,721 of CAJUYI010003729.1, read as the reverse complement.
TTTCTATATGTGTCTTTTGTTATATTATTTGATTTGTTTAATTTCCATAAAAAACAAACTGAATAACATGTTTTATAGTACTATATTAGTAAATGATCAAATTCTCTACAGATACTGCAAATATGTATGCTCCACCTCCCAGAAGTGAAAAAAAAAGAATTTCTCGAAGAAAGGTACAAGCGTTTTTCAAAGGTGAGTAGTTTCAAGAAATAAATATGTACCTAAATGTTTACAATCATATATGTGTGAGCTATATGAATAAAAATATCCAAATTTAACTAGATAATATAATATATTAGTCATGATAGTCATAACCAAGTCATAATCATAAGCAAACTAGAAATGGATGTGTTTCATGTTTTCTTCAATATACATCTGCCTATCTGCCCACAGAAACAGTTGCTGATAGATAAAACTATTTTTTGATTTGTACGAAACAATGTTATTCTTAAAAAATATCTTTGAAATGAGTACATTTAACAGTTAACTGAAATTACTTTCTTTATTTGCAGAAGCCATAAAGCGCCTTATAGTAAAAAATGTTGACCAAAAAGATATCAAACATTTTGTGAAACTAGTAACTGAAAAGGAAGGGTTAGTAAACATCTTGGGTAATTACTCGAAAGTGGCCCTCAATTTTTTCAAAATAATTTACTAAATTTATTGTTCTTCCGGTTTGTCATTAAAAGATGTAAAAAACGTTTTATTTGCTGTGTACTTTTTATTTTAAATAAAATATATAAACTTGATGATTTTTGCTTTATTTTTCCCACTCCAGGCATTATGTGGTCCATTTTTTGACATTTCATTTAATTTAACTTGACTATTCGATTGTTAGTATTGTGATATCAATCAAAATGTTGAGTTACTTTGAATGAAATTTCAAAAAATGGACCATATATTGCCAATTTACAATAAAAATATAATCACAGTAATTTTGAATATGGCGCCAGCCGCGAAAAACTGTAAATTTACAGGAATCTTCTTTTTCCACTGTTAGCGGAGATTACAACCATGTCAAATGTGATAAAGTTTCATTTTCCGACCTGTAAGATGGCACCACTGGTAAAATTAACTCGTCATATGAAGCGCCACGGGTCAGATTCCCATCTATCAGTGTTATGTTATCTATGGTTGTGTCGCCTATTTAGATTTGGAGATATTTACGGAGGCGGGTCACTGTGACCCATCGATAGTGTTAACGGCAGTAAATTGATTTAAAAAAAAAGGTATTTGTGATTTTATCTGTGCAGATGAAAGCGACCAAAGTGAACAAGACAATGAACTACAAAGTGATCATGAAAGTGAGAGTGAACTTGAATATTTGTCTGAGGAAGATTGTGACAGTGTTCCTAATGATAATTCCGTAATTCAGTAAATTCATCATATTACGGATTTACATCTGAAAAAACAATTGTTTCATTTGTGCCGAAAATGGGAAAGGCAGTTATACTTCTCTCTAGCATGCACCATGATAACGCGGTTGATAACGAAAGCAAAAAACCAGAGATAATACTATTTTATAACAGCACCAAAGCAGGGGTGGATGCTTTAGATGAGAAATGTGCAACGTATTCAACATCCAGACGTACCAGACGCTGGCCCATGACATTATTCCACGCCATTTTGAACATTTCTTGTGTAAACAGTCGTATTATTTATCAGTTTGCACAAAATAAAGAAGTATCAGGATATAATTTCTTGAAAGAACCGGGAATGGCACTTTATGTACCGCACATGAAGCGAAGAATTGCTAATACAAAAGTTCCTAGAAAACTAAGAAACCTTGCTGCAGAAATACTTGGCATATCAATTGAAGACAAGCCTCCTTCCCTCCCAACCCAAGAAATATCAAAACGTAAAAGATGTGCAATTTGTCCCCCCAAAAAAGATCGTAAGACGAATACATGCTGCTCTCTTTGCCATTTGCCGATTTGTTTGCAGTGCGCCATGAAAGTTTGCCCAAAATGTCAATAACGAATGTTTGTATATTTATAATGTTTTCTTATGTTAATCAAACCAAAATAAATATATCAGTTTGTATTTAAAATGAGTTTTATTTGCAATTATGTATAGGGTCACAGTGACCCGTCGATAGCAGTTGCGGAAATTTTTTATGTCGATAGCAGTTACGGGTTAAATTCGATGCCATTGTCACCTCTTATTGTTTTGACTTTAGCATTTTTATTTATTTCCATTTCTGCTATATATTCTTTGATATATTCTGTTGTTTCACTTTTGAATTCTAAAAGATATATTACACTATAATGTGTGTAATCATCTGTTAATGTCAAAATATTTTTTTTATTGTCCCATGTTGGTGGATCTATTGGACCGCATAAGTCAGTATGTATAATTTCCAGAGGTTTTTGTGCTCTGGTTCTTTCTGTATTAAAAGGAAGTCTTGTCTGTTTTCCCTTCATGCATATGTCACACAATCTTTTGAGTTTATGTCAATTCTTGTTACCATTTTGCCATCAGTCAGTTTTTTCATACTTTTTATGTTAATATGCCCTAGTTTTCTATGCCAACTTTGAACTTTTACTTCTTTTGTTTCGGTCAAATAAATTTCTTCTTTGTTAAGATTGTCTTGTTCAAAATTTATCATATATAAACCATTTCCATTTTTCTTGCCTTTTAATATTTTTGATTCATTTTTCATGACATCAACTTTATCTTCTTTAAAAATTACTTCTTCTTAATTTTCGGTTATTGCGGAAACAGATAATAGATCTTTTGCTTAGTTCTGGTACATACAAGACTTCATTTAACATACATTTGTCCAATTCTATGTTTCCAATTCCTTCAGCTGTTATTTGTGCATTTTTCTTAGCAACAAATATATCTACATTTATTTTTACCAAGCTGTTAAACATCTCTTTGTCATTCACCATGTGTGATGTCTTCCTGAATCCAAAACAAAGAGTTTTTTGTCTGAGTTTTCTGATATTTTTGTTTCAGTGAAGAAGGACACCTTTTTATCACCCGTTTCATTTTGCTGCTTGTTACTGAAGGAGCATCTTGATTCATTATGATTTGTCTTCTTACATATTTTACAGAACGTTTCAGGTACTTTGTTTTTATTTGGTTGTTATGTTTACTTGTACTTGGTTTATTTCTACAGTAACGTGATATGTGTCCTGTTTTATTACAGGAATAGCATAACATCTCAGTACTTTGGAATGCTACTGACTTTTCTTCTTCATTTCTAGTTTTATAAGTGTTTTCTTCAGCCAAGAGTCTTGCAGTGAGATTATCTATAGTTTTGTCTTATTGTTGGGTTGATTCCCATGCAGTTTTAAAATATCTGTATCTGTCTGGTAATGTGCATAATATTTTAGACATTAACATTTCATCATTTATATCCTGCTTTAGGGACTTCAGCCTGAATGCCATATTTTTCAGCTTACTTACGTGGGAGGACAATTCAGTTCCCGTTTCAAACTGGCAACTTAAAAATTCTTGCAATAGTTGACATTTCTGATCTTCAGTATTATTTTTAAATATGTTTTTTAGTTTTAGATACATTTCAGCAGATGTTTTACAGTTCAGTACATGAATTAAGGTCTTTTTATCAATTGTGGATATTATTATTTTTTGTGCTTTCGCATCTCTCTGGATCCATGACTTTTTGTCTTTTTCGGTAGTCAAGTCTTCACATCTTTCATCGTCTGTGACAATCGCATAGAGTCCACTTGCTTTGAAAAATATTCCAATTTGAAATTCCCATAATTCAAATGAATCAGCATTTATCAATTTTTCGATGCTAGCAATTTCTTCGGATTCGTTAGCCATGGCTTCCTTCTTGTTTGTCGTTTTGTTTTATAAGTTTTAGTTTTCATTCAGAGAGTTCTCTGGTTTTGTTTTATAAGTTTTAGTTTTTATTCAGAGAGTTCCCTGGGCCCATAACCTGTTGTGTTTTAGTTTTAATAATTACTGAACCTTTTTCTTACTTCAACAATCTTTTATTCATTGTCATCAAAACTAAACTTAAAGTAACATTTTTAACAACGTGGTCGAAGATGATTCTTACTTCTTATCACAGCACCTTCTTATCTTTTTGTTTTTCTTGAAACTCTTACAAACTAGCCAACTTATGTACAATAGTCTGCTAAAGGCAGTTTCTTACGAACCTAAATAGGTTGCTGATTACTTCATTTCAACATTAAGAGTAGTATGTATAATGATGCTTTCTTACTTTCTTATTATTTTAGATCTTAAATTGGCGACATCAATTTTACAAAAATCCATTGAAAGGAAAAATCGAATGCTTGCATTTAGGCTAATAAAAGGAAATCCACAAGTTGTTGGCTGCTCAAGTGGTGCGAGTACTGCAAATAATTCAAATTGCACTGCTAGCTCTAGCTCAGCTCTCCCAAATTTTTCAGAACCTGCAGGCGGATTCCGTTTCACGATTGGATCGAATTCGCCATATTGAATCGATTTGCTTGATTCCGTTTCCCGAAACTCGATGCCGTATTCGGTAAATCAATTCGATAGCTTTGAGGTAGTCGAAAAAGAAATTGTTAGGTTAAGATTTGAACATTTTTTGGCGCTATTACTTTTTATTGGTATGATTATCCATGATAAATAGGTTGTAGCATAAATTTGTATTTTTTCAATAATAAGATAGATAAATAAGTTAGATAAAATGTCATTTAAGTTAAAAGAACAACATTGGAATGTAACGATAGATTTTTTTGAAAAAAACAAAGAACTTGCTACAGGGCAATTTGTTGGACCTCATGGCAGAGTTGAGCAAAAAAGAATGTGGATGGAATTGGCTCAGCATCTCAATTGTTTGGGGCTTGAGGAAAGGACACCTGATAAATGGAATAAGGTATGCCTAAAATACAAAATTTTATTTTAAAATGCTTTTGAATTCTTACATAAATCAGCCATTTAAAATCTTCAAATGAACTACAGGGTGTTTCAAAAAAAGGTAACACCGTCTCTAGGATAGGTAAAAAACTGAAAAATAATTGGGGTTTGCTTAGTAAATTTTTTTTCTAACGCCATCCGTTTTCAAGATAAAGGGCGTTGAAGAAAATAAAAAATTACACAAAATTACACTCTCATAGAGGGCGCTAGTTACACGATTCATACAACGTATTATTCAACATAACTTTTTTTAGGGTAGAATTATTAGTCAAAACTCCAAGTGAACATAAACATCGTTTAATTCCACACCAAAAAGGTACTCTTGGTAAAACTCGATATTATGTACCGTTTTCGGAATATTTTGATTTGAAAATTATGAAGTAATAACCGCTCCTCGTATAAGTTAATGATAAATTTATTAATTAAAAAAACTTACAATAAGAAAATTAAAATAAAGACAAAGAACATAACATAAAATTCAATTAGAGTAAATGTTCAAAATGTCCTCCGTTTTCACGAATACACAAGTCTATCCTTTTTTCTAAAGAATCCATTAATCTTCTTAACGGTTGGGGATCATCTATGATGTCATTAAAGTGACGTTTAATTCTGTCTATTAATTCTTGACGAGAATTTACCTCTGTAGCATAGACTTTTTCCTTAATATACGACCAGACTGTGTAGTCCAAAGGATTAAAATCGCATGACCGAGGAGGCCAATGAATCGGAGCTTCTGCACCTCTACCAATCCATCGATTCCGAAAATTGTTACTCAACCAATTACGACACCTTCTATCAAAGTGCGGTGGAGCTCCATCATGCATAAAAAATAATGATGTTCGCTCATTTATCGATAAATCTTCTAATATCTCAAATAAGTGATTATTTAAAAAATCAAGGTACATATCACCACTTAAATTTCCAGGTAGAATATGATAACCTATTAATCTGTTACCTAAAGTTGCTGCCCAAACATTAACTTTAAATGAGTTTTGGTAATGTGATACCCTTAAGGCTTGTGGATTCTCATCACACCAGTAGTGTGCGTTATGGGAGTTAAACATACCTTGTCGCGTAAAGGTGGCCTCGTCCGTAAAAAGAATACATTTTAAAAAATTTTGATTGAGGGCTGTCCTTTCTCGCAATGTTTCACAAAAATCGACTCTAACCGGTAGATCGTTCGGCAAGAGTTCTTGAACTTGTCTTGTAAAAGCTGCACTAGAGTTTCCTAAACACTCGCCTAAAGTTAATAACATGTCGGTGTATTCAACATTTGAGTACATTTTGTTTAACAATATCTAATTTTACAAATAACAAGGTTTCAAAACTCTATTTATTGTTGACATATTGTCATAACAATCAATAAATGTCAATTTTGCATGGCAAACTTAGAGAAAAGCGAACTTTATCATTAGTTTATACCAGGAGCGATTATTACTTCATAATTTTCAAATCAAAATATTCCGAAAACGGTACATAATATCGAGTTTTACCAAGAGTACCTTTTTGGTGTAAAATTAAACGATGTTTATGTTCACTTGGAGTTTTGACTAATAATTCTACCCTTAAAAAAGTTATGTTGAATAATACGTTGTATGAATCGTGTAACTAGCGCCCTCTATGAGAGTTAGATATAAAAACAAATTCATGGGATATATCAGCTTCCAAAACATATTCGTATAAAATTTCATTGCAATGGTGCCAGTAGTTTCGGCAAAATCGTAAGAAATGTGTAATTTTTCATTTTCTTCAACGCCCTTTATCTTGAAAACGGATGGCGTTAGAAAAAAATTTCACTAAGCCAACCCCAATTATTTTTCTGTTTTTTACCTATCCTAGAGACGGTGTTACCTTTTTTTGAAACACCCTGTATATTATTTAAATACTATATTATTTAATTAAGTCTAAGAGTCTCGATGAATCTGTCATCCGACAGCTCAAAAGGATTACTACTTGCCCTTAGAGTTAAGCGCCTTCTTATTAAATTAAGGCACTTACGTCGATTTTCAGCTCGTCTAAGTCTAGCCCTCATTATTGGCAACATTTTGTACTTTAAAAGTGGAAAAATTTAAAAAGAAAGGTTAGGAATAAAAAAACTATTTATTAATTTTTGCAAAATATGACAGTACTTGACTTATACTTGATTGAAAATTCGGTCGAAAATCGAATTTCACGAATATATCCGAAGTCAACTCGATCGAAGAACGGAATTCTGTTCTTAAACTCTATCGAGTCTCGATCTTCCTACAATCGAGCTACTCGACTGAAAACGGAATCCCTATTCTGATGTTGAAGAACAACCTGAGGATACTTTTGATGAAATGGAAACAATTGAGGAAATAACATCTGATCCAACTGATAAGTCTGGTAAGTTCTAACCCAGGTTCGAATTCCTAATTTTACAAGTCATACAACAATTTTTATTTATCTTAGTGCGCTCAAATAGATGGTCTGATAAGGAAGTAAAACTAGTAATTGAATTATATAGGGTAAATTTACCAAAATTCAAAGAAAAAAAATTTCGTCCAAAGGCAATTTTTACTGAAATATCAAAACAGTTTAGAGAGAGAAAATTTATGACTGCATTAAAAGAGTGGGTCAATAAAGAAAAATAATACTCTTTAATAATAATTTTCTTATTACATTTACCTGTTTTTTTGTGATATGACTTCCAAAGAAATGTATAAATACTGTTAGTTTTGATTATAAGCATTTTGTGCTTTTGCTTAATTATGTTTTTAGAATTAGGGCGTTATATAGAAATGAAAAATCATTTAAATTTAAAAAATTGTTTTATTGTATTCTAATGGGTTACCTATATTATGTTTCACATTAAATATCTTTTATTTTCAAGTACAAACTTGGCATTTTCTTCAAAGAATGGATGCAATATAATTTCTTTTTCTAATGCCTATGTTTTCTTGTTGAACATCTTGACAATCTTCAAAAATATTGTCATTATTAAATTGTAGAAGCTGATCACCGTCTACATCAATATTGACCTGCATGCAAATGTTGTGTAAAATACAGCAAGCTAATATAATTTTTGATATATTGCCAGTGTTTCAAACATTACAAATTTTAATATCCTGAATCTTGATTTTAATAAACCTAAAACATGTTCTATGACAATTCTTGAAGAAGATAATTTTCTGTTAAAGTTTTTCTGTCTAGCAGTCAAATGACCATTGTCCCTAAAAGGTGTTATTATAAATTTTGATAATGGATATGCTGAGTCTCCCAGCAAATGTGTATCATTATGAAATATTTCATCTGGGTTTTCTTGAATTTTTTGTCCTATATCGGATCTCCTAAAAACTCTACTGTCATGCATGCTGCCTGGCCACCCTAAAACAAATAAAATAATTGTGCAAATTATTTATGCTTGTGTCTACTGTTATTGCCAAAAAAATAAAGCAAGCAACTTACCACAAGATACATCAATAAATTGTTTTTTGTTATCACATATTCCCTGCAAGATTATTTATTTATTATCTTTTCTATTAACATATGAATCCCCACCCCGTGAAGGTTTTAATATGGGAATATGACTTCCATCAATATATCCAACTATTCCTGGAAATCCATTTTTTAATTTAAAATTGTTACTTATGTGCCCTGCTTCCTCTCTGGTAGGCCATTTTATAAATTTGTTTCTTATAGAAATTAGGCCATCTAACACTCTGTATATGACATCATAAGCAGTACTTTTAGTGATGTTGAACCTATCAGCAATTGATCTGCAGTTTACAAAAAAACATCTTTATTGCTAAAAATATTATGAAAAATTTAAAATACTCAGAAGGTAGTTGTGAAGATGTGTAGAAGTACAAAAGAAAGAAACATTGAAAGAAACTAATAAACAACTGTTACTTATGACTTACCCAAACACTTCTTGATTTACAAGGTACCAAAGAGTTATTAAAATTTGTTTTTCCAACGTTAAAGAAGGTTTTCCCATTACTTTTTGTATATGTCCCAAGTTTTTAATTAAAAATGCAATTGTGGTTCGTTCCATTCGAAAGAGGCATTTAAAATCTAAAAAAAATATGTTTTTCTACCTATAAACTCTTAACAAAATGCAATTAACTGAACTGACCATCACCTAAGTACATGGGTATACTTTCAGTAGTAATACCCCTAGGGTCTTGATAATACCGATATAATTTTGTCATAGAGAATGCTGAAAGCGTGTTGCTTGATAATAGCTTTGATTGATTATTATCGCTGTAATACAGCGGTGATTGGATGAAATTTGACACATGACTTGAAATGAAGTAATTTGATTGGTTACTATATTCAGTAAAAAATTATCTTCATAATATTTAGATATTTCATTTATTTTATTTTTCTCAAGTAACCTTAAGCAAAGTCTTGAGACGGACTCTTCCTCATCTTCAAGCTCTTCATCAAATAAAATATTTTGAAACAAAAAAGTAATTACATGTTTTTCCATATTTAAATTTAATAATTCAGAAATTATCAAGGACAAGAACTTGTGCAAGATATATAGCCTAACCTCAAACGCTGAACGCAAATCAGTAAACAAAAACAAACGAGGACCCAGGCAGGGCAGGGACCGCCAATACCGCCATCCCATCCATCCGGAACGTTGGGAAACGTTGTTTAATCCACTCTGAAAACGAGCTGATCTGCGAACAGATAATATTGACCTACCTGATCGACGATTTACATTTCCGAAAGCACCTTATGACTTTTGTATTATGACTTAGGTTTTATGTATTATGCCTTATGTTTTATGTATTGTGACTTATGTTTTATGACTTGTGCTGTGTATTATGATTTGTGCTATGTATTATGACTTATGTTAGGCATTTTGACTTATGTTTCATGACTTATGTTGCTACTGATATTTGATAACTAATTCCTTACATTCAGATCGAGACGATCTATTGTCAGGGCTGGCCGAACTGTAGGCGACTATTTATACATTTTTAAATTTTCCCGCAATGACAGCCGGATGTAGGCCATTTTGGCGTTTGACGTTGACTTTGACAGGGAAGGGATGGACAGGGAATTATGGCGTTGTAGTATAGTGTGAATAAGTGCAATCCCAACGAACAGGAGTGGCAACTGACAACGGACAGTTGACAGATGACGACAGACAAGTGAACATAGAGAAGCAGGGAGACGACAACGAAAACGAACAAAATAAATGTTAGATCATCGGCTCGTAATTAATGTATTGGGCACATGTAAATAATAATTAAAATAAAGTGTATATAGAACAAACACAACCACTGAATATTATTACATGGCGCAGTCAGAAAACTTACAAAAAATGGATTTGAAGCCACCACAATTTAGGTTAAATGAAGTTTACGCCGCAAATTACTGGCAAAAATTTAAACAAGGCTTCGAGATTTACGTTGCAGCCACGGGTCTAGAAGAAAACGAAATAAGAAAATACAATTTATTACTGCACTGCATGGGTAGTGAAGGAGTGGATATTTATAATACCTTCGACTTGAAAGAAAAACAGGTAAACAAATATCTAATATTAATAAACAAGTTCGATGAATATTTCCTGCCCAAAGTAAATTTAACCTATGAGAGGCATAAGTTCTTTACCCGCAATCAAAAATCAGGGGAGCAGTTTGATGTCTACGTAACAGAATTGAAATTACTAGCTTCAACCTGTGACTTTGGAAAACTTAAAGACTCGTTAATTAGAGACAGAATAGTCTGCGGAATTTAAAATAATCAAGTCAAAGAAAAGCTACTCAGTGATGCCAAATTAACACTAGAAAAATGTATAGATATTTGTCGAGCTGCACAGACAACAAAAGCATGAGTAAAAGAAATAAATGAATGCAGTGCGTAACTAGATGTAGTTAGTAAAGAAGTAGATCATAAACAAAAGAAGAAAACCAGCAACATGCAAGCTAAAATAATAAATAGTTGTACCAGATGTGGAGACAGTCACAAAATCAATACATTACCCAAGAGAACTCAGATGATAGTGACGACGAGTTATTTGTAGGAGCTGTAATCAATGAAGATCAAGAAGAATGGACCGAAGATATAAAAAAAGTGATAATGTGTACATGACATTTAAATTGGACACAGGAGCTCAACTAAATATCATACCAAAGCATTTATTGAAACAAATGGGGCTAGACAATGTACAGGTAAAAGATAGTAAAGCTAAATTAATAAATTATAATGGTACTCAGATAAATAATTTAGGTAAAATTAGACTTAGTTGTGAAATGAAAAATAACACAAATAAAGTAGATCTTGAATTTCACATTGTGGAAACAGGAAATAAGTCACCGGCAATTCTAGGTCTTGAAAGTTGCAAATTATTAAACTTAATTGAGAGTTGACAGTGTTGATAAAGTAAATAATTTAATTGAGCAATGTGACGTACAAACTAATCTAAATTAAAATTACCGATACTTATATTGTACTCACGGGATATTTGCCGGTTTGCTCAACGGGGAAGGGGAGGTTCGTGAAGAACTCGCAAAAAACATTAAATTGATCTTAATTAGGCGCCAGGAAGTCCATGACCAAATACCCCCTAGATCCACTACTCACGCGACTTACCAAACATAAGCAGGTAAAGTACCAAATAAAACAAAATGTTGTAGCGATAGAAAGTAATATACCTAATAAAATGAGGCTAAATATAGGCACTGATAATAAAATTCAAAATAAGCAGCATTAGCAGTAATGGTAAACGATAGCATAAAAAAGAAATATAATAAGCAATGACCTTTTTCTTTACAGTACCGGCGTAAAAAAATAATGAGTGAGTTAAATAACATCACCAATACAGTCCTGAGGTATCATTCACTAGGTATACTAGCGATAGGTACAGCGATCCAAAGTTTCAAATAGGTGACTCAAGTTGCCCCCATCACCGGGACATGTATGCTGCAAAACTTGTAGGAAATCAGCCAAAATTAAACTTCGATTCAGTTCACCAAAAGAACCAGTCCTCCATAAAAAAAGTCCAAGGTAAAACTTGTCCCCATGAAAAAAAAACCCTTCTTAAGGGGTTCAACTCCGTTGGAAATAAAAGACCACAATATTGAATGCCTAGAACATCACGAGAACATCCAGAATCTCCAACTGTGTCTTTGCCAAATTTTCGTTACTTTCAGAATCGATTAAACAGGAACCACAACTTTTGCAATGGCGGATAGGTTGAAGAACAAATCCCTCAGTAGAGGCTAAAAATCCATGTAAACCTCAAATAACAATCTCTACTAGACCACATGGATTTTAATAATATGCGGTACATATATATCCCCTATTATAGGTGACTATTTAAAATCAAAATTCTGACCACCACATTTCTTCACAACATCAACTCCCACAACCAAAAAAACATCGTCGTCCAACTAGGGCGCTTCTGATCAGCATACCAAGTGGAAACTAAAATTTTTCCCATATAAAGAATCCTACTGTAATCATATCTACTCAATAGCTAAGTAGCAAGAAACCTAGAGTGCCACCCATTATAGAAATCCAACGAAAAATACAGATCTCGACGTGAACTAGTACGGCCTGCGTTTGGTACTATACCAATAGATGACCCTATTCGAGATTTCCTGCCGTTAAAATTAAAGTACTGCAATGTCCGCCTCACCTTAATAAGGTATGGTAAAACAAATACAAAATCAACTAATAATACGTATATTTATATACATTTTTTTCAAGGTGATGATAAACATTTGTTGAACTTTAAATAGCAAAATTCGGCGATCGCGAATCGAAAAAAAATTGGGGTGTTCCACTTAAAAAAAAATGGCGATGACGTCATCACACGAAGATGGTTCACCCTGTAAATAACATTATAATTTGAAAAAACAGTAAATTAAAATCAAAAATTGACCTGTTTCGGGAATTTTTAATATTATTGTTTATTTAGCTAATAATGAATTTATGCGTTACTTTATGGACGCACTGTATATATGTATTAACGGTTTGTGGGATTAAAAAAAAACGTAACAGCAATTTAAATCAGTTTTTGAGGGTGTTGGGTGGAAAAAAGGATCAGTACCTGTAGTATATAATGCCAGAAAAATACCGTTATCTATTAAAAATGATCTTATAATTGAATTGGAGAAATTAGAAAAATTAGGTATAATCGAAAAAGTCGATGACCCTACAGAATGGGTGCATCCGCTGGTAATTGTGAGAAAACCCAGCGGGCAAATCAGAATATGTTTAGACCCTATTGAATTGGATAAAGCTATAGTAAGGGAATTTTCTCAAATACCTACAGCCGAGGAACTTTTAAGTGAACTAGCGGGTTCAAAAATATTCAGTTTGCTAGATGCAAACCAGGGTTTCTACCAAATACCCATGGAAGCAAAAAGCAGAAAAATATAATGCCACTTTACAGGCAACTGGCAATACCAATGATGAGGTAAGGCCGAAAAGAAACATTATACAGCCGTCAAAATTAAAAGATTATAGCTGGTAAAAAATAATTACTAGCTTTTAAATGTATACCCATCAGTAAAAATTATGTAATTCTATGTATAGAATCAATGTATTTAATGTATAAATGTATATAAGACCTAAGTAAGTAAAATGCGATTCAAAAAAAAATTATATATATACATATAGATTAGTTTCCGCCAAATTATCGTAAGCCTCACTTTAATCAAAATTACAATTTTCTGTCCAATGTAAGTGTCCTATGCCAATTTATCATCTGCCAATATATCGTAAGTGACAATAATCATTGTTCTATCCAAAACCTATTTTCAATTCATCGTATGTGTAAAAATATTTTTTAACAGAAATATCGTAACCAGCAGCACTTTTCACTGTGACGCTTTCAAAAATAGCGTAACTGACATCACGAGATTTGGCTTACGTTACTAGTTATTGTTATTTACGTTAGTTTGACGTGAGAGTTTGTGGCAGTACAGTTGTAACGTAAGTCATTTTTTCATCTCTATTGAATAAAATTGGGCTTTATTATTAATTTATTACTGTTTACACTACTCAATTGAATCATACCAATGATAAATAACCACATCTCAGCCATAGCTTGTTCGTTTTACCTTTCTTAGACAAGTTCAGTAAATTATTCTAACCTAAAACTCATTCAAAGCTGGTATGGTGTTTGTAAATTTTGACGCGGGACTTTAGATTCTAAATTAAATATTATAAATATTTGCCCATTTTGATTGTTCTCTAACTCAAGACTATTATAATAAATATAACTTCAGGAAGATTAAATTTGAATAAAAAAACTAAGTTATTATTTTAGGTCAAGATGCCTGACAACTGTAGGATTTGTAATAAAAATTGCAATAGTTCTTACTCTATCTCGTGCAATAAATGTGCATCATTCAAAATGTGTGAACTTAACTACGGCCAACATAAACTATTATGCAAAAGAACTTGAAAGTTCAACAGGTGAAAGATGGTTCTGTGATTTATGTAAAAGTGGGGTTAGGAATGCGGCAGTGGTCGACAAAAATACACCAATTTCCAGTCAAACAACAAAAACAAATCAGAGAGAATACACACTAAAGGATGTAATGGAAAAACTACAAATTTTGGAGCAAAATCAAAGTGAGTTATTACAGAAATACGACCTCCAACTGAAAGTAAATGAAGAACTCAAGATGGAAATTGAGCACTTAAAATCGGGCTTGTGCAAAGAAATTAATAAAAATTAGCAAAAATGTCTTGAAAATAACATAGTTATTAGTGGGATTCCTCGAAAAAATAAAAATGAAAACTTAACTTCAATAATTCAAACAGTCTACAAAACATTGAAAATAGACTTGAAAGAAGAAAAGTGCTATAGAATAGGCAATAAAGAAAATCAAGATGCACCCATCAAGGTGTGTTTTGGTAATAAAAGGGACAAGGAACAATTTATGCAAGCAAAGAAGGAAACCAAGATTACGCTAGAAAAGCTGGGACTTGGCACAGATGATGAAATGGTATACGTAAATCATGATTTGACCAAACGTAATCAGTACCTTTATATGTTAACGAGAAAATTCAAGAAAGAAAATGATTATAAATACGTCTGGGTCTCAAATGGATCCATTCTGATTAGAAAAAGTGACTCAAGCAAAATACAAATAGTGGAAGATGAAAATGATCTAAAAAACTTGCAGCGCCAAACACACAACGAAGCAGATTAAGTATTTCATATATGAACGCACAAAGTGCCCGAAACAAATTTGATGACATTTACTGTTATGTGAAGGAAAAGAGCTGTGACATATTAGTGATAACAGAAACGTGGTTTCAAAGTAATGAGGTGAATCACTTTCAAATAAATGGTTATAGCAGTACTCATTCCTGCAGAAACACTAAAGGAGGAGGAGCTTCAATATATATCAAAAATTCAATAGACTATAGTTTTGAAACAAACGTAAACATGAATAATGATCAAACTCTCAACTTTGTAAGTATTAACTTAAGTGGAAGCAATATCAGACTGTGTGCTCTTTATAGGCCACCATCCTTACCGGTAAATGAGTTCATATCAGTATTAGATCAAATTTTAAGTAAAAAAAATCAGAAAACGATCCTAATAGGGGATATGAATGTTAACTTATTGAACAACGCAGCACCAGAGGTAAATACTCACAAAAATATAATTACTCTGAATGGCTATAAAATATGTAATAAAATAAATAGTAAAAATGCAACAAGAGTAACTGCACAGTCAAAGACTATAATCGACCATGTGATCTCAAACAAACAAATAAGTTGTGATGTTAGAATTAGTGATAAATATGTATCAGATCATAATATTTTAGAAATAAGTTTAGTTAAAAAGGTAAAAACCAAAGAGAAAAAAGTTATAAAAAATCACTTTGTACTCAATCAATCATTATTCAAGCATAAATTTGAAGAGCCCAGTAAAAAGACAAAAATTAATTCATTTGAACTTTTGGTATCATCAATTCAAGCCAGTAAAAAAGAGGCAACAAATTCATATAAGCTGAAGCACAGAGACGGAAATGATTGGATAACCAAAGAATTTTTGGATCTCATGAAAAAAAGGGACAGGCTATATAATTTAAAAATAAAAAATCCATTTGATGAAATAATTCAAGCTCAATTCAGGAGTCAAAAAAATATTGTAAATAAAAGAAGTTGCTAAAAAAGGAATTTTTCGAAAAACAATGGGAAAAAACAGGAAACAATAATAAAAAACAATGGAAACTTATTAATGACATAGTAGAAGGAAAAGTTGGTAATAGTGAAATTGAATATATTGAACAGGATGGAGAAAAAATATGTGATCGTAAAGAAATAGCAAATACATTCAATTATTACTTTGTAAACATAGGGAAAAGTATAGCAAACAATATAATTAATATCAATAACTATGATACAACTAACTTTGAGGAAGTATGTAAACAACTCAATAATATTATATGACACGAATGAAAAGGAAATACTGGGAATTTTAAACGAATTGAATAGAAATGCAGCAGCAGGACATGACCAAATTAATACAAGAGATATTCTGACATTGAAAAACACCATAGTACCAATATTAGTATTTTTGATCAATGACGTTTTTCATCAAGGTATCTATCCAGAAATACTTAAAGTTGGTAAGGTTATTCCGTTACACAAATCAGGTTCAACCAATGTAATTGACAACTATAGGCCAATTACAATAGTATCATGTTTATCAAAACTAATAGAAATAGCAATTAAAAAACGCATGGTAACATTCATAGATATCAATGTAAAATTTGATAGATACCAATATGGTTTCCAAGAAAATAGTGGCACCCTTAGTGCTACGGTAGATTTTATAAACTACATCTCATCCAAGCTCGATGAGAAATGTTTTGTATTAACAGTGTTTGTAGACTTGCGGAAGGCTTTTGATGTAGTCGATCATAAAATACTTTTATATAAAATAGAAAACATGGGTATCAGAGGGAATCTGCTCACATTACTTACAACTTATCTACTTAATAGAGAACAATATGTAGTTATAGGAAATAGCTGCAGTGACATTCAACAAACAAATTATGGAGTGCCCCAAGGATCGGTCTTGGGCCCTTTCTTATATACATTACTTGTGAGAAGTTTGGATAAAGCAAAACTGGTCGCAAAATATCTTACTTTTGCGGATGATACTATTCTGGTCTACACAAGTACAGATTCAAGAGAACTGGAAATATTAGTGAACAATGACTTGGAGAAATACCAAGGATGGTTGATAAAAAACAAGCTGCAAATAAATTTGAAAAAAACTACTTATATGCTCTTCGCTCAAAAAAATAAAAACTCAGCAGAAATGCACATTAAAATAGGAAATGAAAGTATAAATAGAGTGGATAGTACAAAATATTTAGGTTTAATATTGGATGAGAACATAAACTGGAGTAAGCATGTTATAGAGCAACTTATAGAAAAGCAACTTATAGAAAAAAAAGTCGTAGCAATGATTGGTGCACTATACTGATGTAGGGATTACCTGTACAATTCGACATTGAAACTAATCTATAATGCTTATTTCTTACCAATCTTCAGTTACCTAATTCCTGTCTGGGGTACTTGTGGGTTAACATTAATGAATAAAACACAACGAATTCAAAATAAGGTTGTGAAGGTTTTATTAAACTACAGTTACAGGACATCAACAGTTATAGTTTTCAAAGAAACTGGTCTTCTTCAAATATCAGAAATATTTAAGATTGAACAAAGCAAATTCCTGTACAAAGTGATAAATAATAATTTCAAATGTAATACGCAATTAGAGATGGTGAACAATGTACATACTCATGATACCAGAAGACATAACTCCTTTTATTTAAGTAATGTAAGAACAAACATAGCTTTAAATAGCCCACTGAA
>CAJUYI010003728.1:0-21670 GCA_910591695.1 Galerucella pusilla | reverse complement strand
ATTTCTACCTACATTGTTTTCTGTTTTAAAAGAAATTGTTGTATTATCATTATTGTGTGAATACAATAATTATTATAAATTTGAGTTCAATACAGAATTATTGTTAAATACCATAGACCAAAGTAAATTATTAATTTTCTCAAAAGCACTAAAGACTCACAAGCACTTAGGTAAGGAAGCAATACAACCAATAGAACTACACAAAATCCCCCCAGTTAAATTTTTCATCTATATAGAGAGTACGAAGCTTCTGAAATGTGGTTAGAAAACATTGGAAACTGTACAGAGCTGCCACGTTCTTCGTTGTTAAAGGCATTAGGAATGTACAGTTTGGCAAATACGGGAGTGGTGCGCTTGGTGAATTAGTACAGTAAATACTCAAAGTACTGCAAGAGAACTGACAATAGTTGTCAAGTATACCTACTTGAGGGACCGTAGTAATCCCTACTACCATCATTGACGGGCGATATTCATTCCTGTATTTGCCAAAGTGTATCTAGATAGACCGAAAGTGTACACAGATTATTGGCAACACATTATTGTTTAAAAACGCATCAAAATAAATAGTAAACATAACCTTCAAAAATTTAATTGTTTCCAAGGACTTGAAATTGAATCTTCAATTATTTCTAAGAATAGATTACATAAACAGAATGTTCCGAAAACTTTTTTCAATAACCATTAATAATCATTTATGATGATAATTAGAAAAATGAGGCGATTTTTTTTAAACGGATTATATAATAAATTAAAATACTTCACCGCAAATGAGTCTTGTGAGTTAAATGAAACATATTTAAATTGAAGTCGAGGTGAACGAGATTTGTACTCAACAATCGACACTATTTCAGTCCTCTATTTCTAAATGTTTCAAGTCTTCTTTGAAAGCATCTATTCATTTCTACCCTCCATCTTCAAGATGCATTTTTTCGCACACCTTTTATCTGTCCCTGCTACTCCCAGATATTCCAAGTGACCTCCTTTTTGTACCGAGTAGTTTTTACTGTTTCTTGTTATATCTATTTTCGTGCTTCCGCCGACACCCATTTCTAAATCTTTAGTTATTCCTTTATTGATATAAAGACCATACTGTCTTGATTTATTTTCCAAATTTCTAAAGATTTGCTTTGGTTTTTTTTATGATCTTGTTTTATTTAATCTAAACCTGCTTTGACCCTTTTTAACTACCTAAACATCCAAATTATTTAGTGTGTTTGATAATCATGCTGCTTCAAAGGCTCTGAAACCTAAAACAGTCTTAAACTGCAAGCAAGCAGCTGGCTTAGTAACTTTGTTTTGGATATGAAAGAATTGACGAATTTTGTATTTTGTGGTATTTCAAAATTCCAAAAAGCCGCATCATGGAAAAAGTTTGAGAATGAGGAAAGAAGCTCAGTGCTGCCTAGTCGGAAAATACTGCATGCCAAAGACAGGCAACAAGGTTATTACGAGCTTCTGCTAGCTACGCTAAAATGCTCTTGGATCTTTTAAAAGTTTAAAATAAGTTTTCGAGCAAAGAGCTTCTTTATAATGGTTATTTTCACGATAGAAACTATAATTTGTCTAAATTTTCCTGAACCTCATTGGCTGAATTGAAATTTTCCGAATTATTGATAGAAAACATTGAAGCTTGACGATGAATATCTTTTAAACGCTCAATTTAACCGACAAATCATGAGACCATTTTTGTGCAGCGCTCAATTTCTCTCAAGAATTATTGATATTTTTTAACCCACAGTTGATAGAGAGAGATACATTTTCATTTCTAATACCTACTGAGGAGAAAATGGGAAAATGTGAAGCGGAGATACTTCCTATTAAAATTGAGACCTCACATTTGGTAAGACTTTTCTAGAGGTGTCAAACAACCGATTTTTCAGAGTATACCCTGCTTTGGCAAGTGGCTCCAGTACAGGCATTTATGCTACTTTTCGGTGTGTTTATATTTGCAAACTCGTGTCGATAGACTGGATGCTGGATGCGTGGACATAGCTACTAGGCCTAGCTCGGTGGGCTCCAGCTACTGTTTCTCTATGTTATGACCTACAATATTGCATATATACACTGTGCTATTTATAAGATGCGACATAGGGATTCCTGTACAAAATTGTCAAACGCGAGCTAACTTTCTTACCAAATAGCCTTCAAAAAAGATAATAGCAGATTTGGAAAGGTCGTTGAAAAATAAGTGCAAATGCACTTTTAATTTTCTTGAATTCGCTCTGGTTTAATACAAAAATGGATAGTTAAAATGTTTTAAAAAGTCGAACTCCATTTTCATACTTTCGAATTCTTTCAACCGCGTAGAAGATAACCAGTAGGGTAGGGTCTCGGGAAATTTAAAAGTTAAAGCTAAAGTATGGCGGTTCGATTCGCCGCTGTGGTAAATTTTTTTGTTGTTTTTAGTTCCTTCTTCACAATTTTTGTCTAAAAAACATTAAATTTAAAATAAAGCAAAGTTATTTGTTTTAAAAACTCATTTATTTAATCGAATGCTCAAATAGAGTACACGCATATTTCATATTTTGCTTGGATATTAATTTATAATAGTAAATATGATATCAAAAATTGCTAATAATAGGAAATAAACCAGTTTCCATTGGAAATTACTCCCAAATTTTAAAATAAAATTCAAATTTCAATTCACTTTCCGACCACAACCCGAGGATTTCCGAACGCTACCGATGATACGTGTGATGTCATATCTCTTGTGTTTACTTATGTCAATTTGGCCGGTATTGCATTAGGTTATGTGTAGTTGTGTGTTTATATTGTATTTTAATCAACTATTACATGCTTCATCGACGTAAAAATATCATTTATATGTTTGTTTGAGACCATTACGTGTTTGTGTGTGCTTTTTTTATTTCTAAAAGTCAACGTGGAAAGTGGACATAAATATTCGATATTTCCGAGGATATTTCAAAACTTTTAGAAAAGTATATTTTATTTACTAGTTCAGTATTCAATGACGATTCTTTTATATTTTGTGAGTAAAGATATGGCTAGCGAAGGTTTTGTAAGAGCACAAACTGATAACTTGCCCAAAGTAGACTCATTTATGCTGCTTGAATTTATGAAGTCAAACAGCTGCTTTAATGCAGAGGAAATAAGAGGAGTTGAAGCATTAAGGCCAATTCTCACTTTCGTGCAAGCCACGTGCTCGGCACAGGCAAGGCACCGAATTGGCAAAATATCTTTTTCATTGATCATATGGATTTTGTGTGGTTAATTCACATTATGCCGGCAACGTCTCGGCAAGCGACGGCCTTTGCCCGCGGGGTTCTTCTCAAACAATATTTGCCGAGCATGTTCCGTGCAGGTTCAGACAAGTGTGAATACTTTACCAGCTTGGTAGTATTTGCGTTCCTAGGATTTTAGAAGTTTAGTGGTCAGCATGTCGTCTCGTCAGAAGGACATTTTTTCATTGGAAGAAGATGAAATCGTTATCGAATATGTTAGAGAAAATGAAGCTATTTATGATTTCTCTAATAAAAGATACGCTGACAGTATGTATAAAAACACATTATGGAACACTCTTTCTTGAATTGTTCATTTCAAGTTCTTCTTCATCTAACATCAGAGCAATTTTTATTGTCGGGAACATCACTTTTCACGAAGCTGAAAACTACTAACCCACGGCAAGCCTATTGCAGTGTGAATTGCCTCAAAAAATCTTGCTCGCGCCGAGCATGTGCCTTGCCGTTGCCGATTCGGTTCCTGGCACGTCTAATGAGAAAGAGCCTTTATCGTAAGTACGATTAACTATGTATTATTTATATAATATATACCAACCATATTCGATGTGTGGTCGTGAGAAAATGATGTTTTTATGGTTTATTCCTAGACATATAGCTACATAACCTCAAACTATTTAAGAATAAAAATTACTAGCATAGAAGTAGGTACTTACATTAAAATGGTCGTCACAAACAAAAGTAGTAGCATTTGTCGAAATATCGTATTTGTTTCGACGCATAGCTTGCAACCATAATGCCCTTCTCTTAAATGTACTTTTGCTTGCGCCACCAGGTAAAGTAACAAATATTTTGTCTGGAGTTTTAATAGACGTTGATTTACTCAATAAAATGCAATACTTGGAATACAAAGTTTTTTTTTCGGCTTTATCCATTTTTAATGCATTCTGAAACAAATTAGGTCACAAGAACTCAGAGCTTGATAGACGAATAAGAACGTAAACAAATGACGTCACTTCATGGGGCAGCCATCTTTATGACGTAAAGCGCGTTTTGGCGGACTTTCAAATTTTATGATTTTTTTAAAAGTAAAGTTATTATTTTTTTGAAAAAATAGACATGCAAGGTGTTAGGAGACCTGATGAAGCGTCAATTCCCACCAATAGCAAAGTTTATGCTTGTACCCTATTCTTCTCAGTTTACTGCCAAACAGTGTCTCAAATGATCATAAAAGTTCCACCGTACATTATTAATAAATAAATAAATTTTTGTAACAAATAACCTCGCTTTATTTGAAATTTAATGTTTTTTGGACAAAAATTGTGAAAAATGACTAAGAAAAAAGAAAAAAAATTCGCCACAGCTTCGAATCGAACCGCCATACTTCAGGTTTAACTTTTGAATTTCCCGTGCCTCTACCCTGCTGAATATTGCCTACGCGATTTAAAGTAGTCGAAAGTGGTATGAAAATGGAATTCGACTATCCATCTCTTTATTAAACCAGAACTAATTTAAGAGAAACAAAGGCATTTGAACCTATTTTTTAACGACCTTTCCAAATCTGTCATTTTTTTTATGAACGCTATTTGGTGAAAAAGTTAGCTCGCGTTTAACAGTTTTGTACAGGAATACATATGTGGCATCTAATAAATAACACAGGGTACATACATATCGCAACTATAAGTAAAGAGAGCGTAAAAATAATTTTATTAATTTTTAGAATAATATTGACCTACAGAAAACCAGTTATTACCTAACCGCGATCAATTATGAAATTAATCAGATATTGACCGTCCGTGATCTAATAAAATACCAACAAAAAATCTAACAAAAATTATTAATTATGTAGACATTAACTGGACGTGATATTTGAATTAATAAAAAACAGTTATCCGCAACCATTAACGTAGACTTTATAATATTCTAGGTATTAGATATCACAAAAAGGGAGTCTGAGGCTTAACAGACATAAATAGAACTACAAAACACAAAAATTGGGTTAACCTAAAACAATGTGTAACTTTATAACTGTTTGATTATATAAAGTTTATTTTGAAATTATGTTACATTCATTTACAATGCCCAGCCTCCCACGGTCAATGTCTCTCCTTTGAAGATCATTTCCCCTGACGGTGTATTTTTAAAATTGGACCAATAAAATGTCTGCCGAGCACGTGCTACCCCTCGTTCAACTCTAGCGATCTTCGTTCTTTATTAATGTTTGTCTTTTTCTGTTACAGGGACGGTGGAGGTGCGGACAACAGCGCAAGCGTCGGCGTCGTCGGGGCCGGCGAAAGACGTGGAGGTGGTGGTGGAGGCGGCGGTGGTGGCGGGGAAAGGGGGGGAACGGGTGTCGGGAGGCGCGCGCCCAGTTTGCGCCTAGCGAACGGGCGCGTAGCGGCGGCTTCGCAGTCCGAAGAAGAGATCCGTACTCCGCCGCCGCATTGCCGTCTCGCCAAAGATGACTCGATCAAGATCAGCATCGAGAATACGAACACGTGCACCGATTCGCTGGTGACGGCCATCGACGACGAAACGTTGTTAATTACGGATTATCTCTCCAACGATATGAATTACAAAGGCAGTGGAAAGGTAGGTTTTTTTTCATGATTATCCTTAGAAAATTAATTAAAGAAAATAAAGACAAAAATTTTAATTTTTCAAGATGATTATTCTTAGGAAACACGTAGCGACATAAAAGAAAATAAAGATGCAAAATGTATATTATTCAAATGAAAGAGTTTTGGAAAATTTATACAAAAAACAAGAATTGACCATCGAGTACAAAGTTATAGCTTATTTCGAAACGATTAAGTGCTCATGACATCAAATTAGCTCAAAGCTCTATTTGCCAATCTTTCATTTGAAAAATACTGACACTAGACCCAACCAAAACACAATAACATAATGAAATGTGTGTTAGATTTGAAAAGGTAACTACAACTACCAAGAGGATATGGTTACTGGCAAAGATGTGCTTGCTTCTTTCATCATTTTATTTCAATAAAATAGTTGGATATTTAATTTATGGATAGATATTTCCTCTCCTGCATTGATTTATGACTCCAACAAGCTATCAATCATTTTCAAATTAAGTAAAATGTGGGCATCGAATCCAAAACTGCAATTTACGTTGGCCAGACATGCTAAATATTAGATAGATGAAATAAAAACATTTTCACCGCTTTTTTTAAACTAATAATTAAAAAAGAATATGTTGAAGTCTTTTGTAGAATGATGCAAATTTTTAACTTCTTGTATATGGTCGCTATGACTTTTCTATAGCGAATAAATTACTTTGCAACTAAAACCCGGTGGTAAAATTTTTATTTTATCAACACAGCTTTATTAGATTCACCTGTTTGCATGTATGTTTGTTTGTAGCCGACTACTATGGACTCGTTTTTGATCAACTTTAAACGAACAGATTTAATTCAAACTTAGTACACTTGTCAAGGACCGATGACACTACAATATAGTAATAAAATACAGGGTGTTCCATTTATAACGCCACCTTTAAACACTCAACACTCAAATTAATGTTATCACTTATAATGTGGATGCATTAGTATATTTTTCGCCCACGTTTTTAGTTACAAATTTTTTCGCTATCAAAAATTCACAATGACCAATTTGTAGGAAGTTGAAAATCTGTGCTCTAGAACTAACCAGAAAAGGAATTCCTGGCAAAACATAACAATCTGCACTGACAGTAGACAAGTCCTATATTAGCCTTGAACAGAAAACGTGTTATATCGCGGGTGGTACTAGAGTGCCACCAGGATTTAGCTAACGCCTAGGCAGATAACAATATTATCCTGAGGTGGGTTAAAGGGCACGACAGGAGTAAAGGTAATCGCATTGCTGATTCTTTAGCCAGGGAAGCAGCTGGGCTAAAAATTTTAGGACCCAGTGACACCTACGGCCTAACGACTTCGACAATTGCGGAACTAGCCAAACGTTACACCCATGCTCAATCCCTTAGAGATGGGATGGAATCAAAGGATGCAGTCTGGGCGATCCTGAGAAACTGGTGCCGAAGAAATATTTGGCGATGACCAGGAAAAACCTACGTTTAACAGTAGGATTTCTGACTGGCCACTGTCAACTAAGGAAACACCTCCATTCCTCCATACTATGGGGCTAGTGGACACACCGCTATGCAGGATGGGTGAACAGGAAGATGAAACTGTCAGGCATGTCTTATGCGAGTGTACGGAGTTATCATCAATAAGAGAGCGTGTGTTCGGTGAGTCTTGGTCTACACCTAAAGGAGGTGTCTCCTAGTGACCTGTCCACCTTCCTGAAAAGGACAGGATGGACGATGACCTAGGAGGACAACTCCTCGGGAGGATGTACAATTGTTCACATGTGGCCTAAGTTCTGACCTAAGCCTACACTCACCCTCCCTACTGTACAGATACAGATCTGTGCTCCGTTTTATTCTACCCAAGACTTGGAAATATTATAATTCACTTTTAAGTTCGTGTTAAAAGCATGGTATATTAAAAATTTCCTTCAAATATTATTTTCGTTTTTAGTATTATGAATGCGATTTCTGCCTATCTATTTTGAATACTTTTATTTCATGAGATATTGCTTGCTAAAAAATGGTCTGCGGTAATTACGTTTGCGGTATTTGGACGCTTATTAAATGCGCGATTCACTTCTTTACGTCTCTAACGCTTATAACGTTATGCTACGTACACACGGGACACTAAAATGTCGACACTTGTGTCTAGACTAGATCTATAGATTGAGTGTCTTCGTATGTACACCACCTAAAGCAATGTCGCTAGATCATACACTTGATGTCGCTACATCGCTCTAGACATATGATACACTACCATCTGAACACGATATTTCCTAAGTGTCGAGACAAGGTGTCGATCTACCAACGAGTTGAAACTAGTTGCTAGAGCGCGGTGCACTTGTAGTAGTATTTTTATTACCAATAATATTTTAATAATAGAGATTATCATGTTTTATTATTAAAATGAGTAGTAATAATAATATCCAGTCGCCTTTGGGGACTAGAGAAAATACGAAAAAACTGATTGAATCATTAAAAGCAAGTCCCGAGTTGTGGGATACCTCATCCACTATCTATAAAGATAGAACAAAAAAAATGCTGCTATTGCAAAACTTGCAGAATACTTTGGTACTCCTTGTTCCGAGGTTACCAGAAAACCAACGCCTTACTCTCGTCATCGTGAAGTGTATAGACACAGTTGCACAGTGGTGTCTACACAATTCTCAAATGTTGTGTGTGAACACATGCTAGAGAAGTCTAGCAACTTCAATCTAGTAAACTGCTCTAGACACAAGTGTCGACATTTTAGTGTCTCGTTTGTACGTAGCATTAGCGCTTTCCGTAATTTACTGTTACGTACCGTTGAGTGCTATTTTAAATACCACACATAGTTGTCCTGCGCAATTGACAAAATAGAACAAATCGCATCGGATTTCTGAGGTTAAGGTTTTTGGTTATCATTGTGCTTATTGTTTAGATCATGGGTGAGCAACAGCCGGCCCCGCTGTATGATTTGGTCCGGCCTGCGAGACATTTTGAAAAACCTAATTTAAAAAAAACATTGTGTGGTCTTAAGAAACCACGACGCAAGTGAAACTTTTATTGGGTTGTAGGCGTCGGATTGTAGACGTTCAACTGAGAATTTTTTATCATATTGCAAATTAAAAACCTGTGTCGGCGATCATCAAAGAGTGAGGCGGCAAACATCAAAGCCTTCTATGTTAGCCGCCTCACTGGCGGCGCAACACAAGATTATTTCTTCTCAACTGTTCTACACTAGACGATTCTAGATCATTACTTCATCTTGCCTATATAAGCGGGTGGATGGCCCAAACTCTCGCCCGAACTTTAGTTCTGTTCTACTTGAGCTACCGAGATGATAACGAGCGATATCCTAGCGAACTGCTAGTGCCGCCAATTTGCTTTGTGACTTTGTGTGCATCTTGAGTGCTTACTAATTATATTTTGTATAGATTGTATACGAAAATGATGTCTGGTGGAAAGAAACGAAAAGTAGATGCAGAGGGTCGCCAGTTTCAAGAAAAATGGACTGAATAATTCTTTTTTGTCCTGCACAATGGTAAGCCTATTTGTTTGCTGTGTAATGAATCCATTTCAGCGATGAAAGAATTCAATATAAAGAAGCATTACTCAACTAAGCATCCTACGCTGCACTCACTGACAGGACAAATAAGAAAAGACAAAATCCAGAAGCTTACTGCAAATTTGGAAAAGCAGCAGCAAATGTTTCATAAACGAAGAACACTACATGGTAATGTTGTGGAAGCTAGTTTTATAGTTAGTTCAAAATTGGCAAAGCCATTAAAACCATTTTCCGAAGGCGAATTTATCAAGGAAACTTTAGATGGTGTTTAGTTTGTTTTGTGGTTTGCGTTTAAATAATCAAATAGAAAGGTTGTTCGGTTTTTCATTTTTTTTTAATTATAAGTTTACAGAGAAAAAGACAGGCTATGTCAACAGCTCTTATTTCCAAATAAATTTTAGGCAGACCGATATTAAAATACCGCTACGTAAATACCGTATGCGGTATTGCAATTGGCAATATCTCTCTAATGACAAAAACATGCGGCATATTTCACATTTATTATAAAATCCTTCATATTCAAAATATATGCGGAATATAATGTTTTTCTAATTAATTCCATATTTTTTTTATTGTCATCCAATACTCAATTACGTTGAAAATTTTAAGTCTCTAAACGTGGTTATTGACCAACTTTACCTATAAAATGTATCACTTTTTCCTACTAATGAAAAATTCTGTAGCTCCCATAAAATTGCCCCATTATGCATAATAATCACAATATGAATGTCAAATGGCGTTTAGATTATTTTGGAACTGAGCCATCTTTAGCACCACACACTGTGAGCAAATTAAACATAAAAAAAACTCCGCCGCTAAGTGGTTGCAGTTGAAATATAACCCTTGAATTTTAATACCCTTAAAAAGTTGATAACAGTTGAAAACGAATTTAAATTTGAAGTGAGTCTTACTACTTTTTTTCAACAAAAACAATTTTGTTCGAATATTTTGAAGAATCAGTTAATTTTTTATAAGTCAATGAAAAAGTGGGTTTCATTAAGTTCCTTTCGTTTGTAATTAGAAGGAATCCCATCACTCACTGACTGGCTTTGGCGTAATTGTGTCATCATCATTATCTCTAGCTCGGATTTTATAAGACACTTTTGCAGTAAAATATCGTCAGTTAAAACCACATAAGTACACTACAAGCGTGCCATCTTCACTTCCAACTACAAACCGAAATAACGATGAGAAAATTTGAATTGAAAATGTTCTTAATTACATTTAAAGACAAGTGGAAAATATCTTTTTAATAAAAAGGACTATTTTTCCATCTCAACATCTTTTCAAAATCGAACACCTTTGGGTATAAAGCACGCGTACTCTGTAACATCGAAATAGAAAAGAGATTTCTATCGACTAAAATGCTACTCTCTATGACTTTATGACTTTCCTGTAAACTGCGGTACTATCTAATTTGAAAACATTTTCAGAATGTTTGTATCTTGTGGTGCTTTTGACATTTATTTGCCAGTAATATCAATTATAAATGCAGGCTTATACAGAACGAAGCATAATGCTAGTGGACACTGAAAGTCACAGTATTCTGGGAATGACCTCTGACATAATGTCTCCAACAATAAATTACGACCTATCTTATACCGTCCTAGTTCCAAATATAGATGATGGGTCCTCCGTAAAGATTAACTATTTGGAGCAGACAGCTGTTGGTACACAGATGGCTCAAAAAAACCCTCAGGCTCTGGTGCACGTGTATACGGATGATGCAGACCTTGGACAGAAATTTCAACCTTTCTAGGATCCTATGCAACCGTATTTCAGGCGGAAATTTACGTCATTGTTTCATGTGTGGAGAGATTGGAGCAAGCCAATCTCATACATAGAACAATAAAAAATTTCTCGGGCATCCAAGCGGCTTTGAAAGCACTTAGCTTCCACCGTATAATTGGTTTAAGACTGCCAAAAAAAGACTCTCCTCAATAGAGGAACTCAATAAAGTATTGCTGGTCTGGATTCCTGACCATTCTGGCATGGATGGAAACGAGAAGACAGACTCTCTTGTAAGGAAGAGTGCCGCACGTGTTTCTATCGGACCAGAACCTCTACTTTTGGCATCGCAATTTGTTTTGCCAAGCAAACACTAAATACCTGGACAGCAAGAAGAGCTTTACATTCTGGCATAATTTACCAGGATTGGTTCATTCAAAGGCTTTTATACATCCTTCGAAGAATGTCTCCAAACAAATGTTAGACTGTAGCAGGCATGACCTACGTTGTCTAACAGGCCACTGTCATCTTAATAATCATGCTAAAACTTGGACTGTCGAAAGATCCGACTTGCCGGTCTTTGTCTGGAAAATGATGAAACAGCAAAGCATATTATTTGTACCTGCCCTGGCTCGAACCAGGTATCTGATATTGTTTGGCAGGGTCTCTCACGCCTTCGGACCTGAAATATCATTCACCAAATAAACTAATCGGCCTTGTTAAGAAGCTGGATTTGTTTGGTGAAATCTGAATACTGTTGTAAGGCACTAACTTTACACCCTCTTCGAGGTATTGCTCTTATTTTATTTCTATTATTCTATTAATGAAATGCATATTAATCACATTCTTAGCATTCTTCATATTTCTACATAATATATTTCATAAAAGGTTTTATTTCGTAGTTAGCTGAGCTCTCTGTTTTCATATCTAGTTCATAGATTTGCGCTTTTATCTCATTGGTCAGTATTAGAAAGGCTGTCATAATTTCATTGGTTTAACTTAAAATTCTAGAAGCTTCGATCACATGATTTGCATGGTTTATAAAACAGAAAGCCTCGCAGAAAGCTTGGCAGGATTGTTGGTCATTTTTTCGCACATTCTTTGTCGTGTTTACAGTGTACAATTTAAACCAATAAAGGGTTTGCTTCTGACAATCCTGTTTCACTTGCCTAACTCACGAGGATACAACAATACGTGTGAGCCACAATAGAATCTTGCGATTCGCAGTGAAGTGTCTGATAGACCCACTCACCACACACCCAATCTAATATTAATTATTTCCATTTCTGAGTTTTGTCTTGATGTCCTTCTATCCCGTCATTCCATACTGGATGTTTAATTTTTTCATCAATCTCTTAAAACCGAAAGGATACATTTGTTTCATGTTTCAAGTACTAATGCGCTGTGTGTTCGTTGTAATCCTTGGGTGCGACGGGTAAACGCTTGCCTTCTATAGTGAGGGTCATCGGTTCAATTCCTACCAAAATAGTTTTTTCTTCATGTTTCAACACTAATTATCACAGTTTTGCAGAATAATATGATGAAAATGATATGTAAGTCAATCCAGAAGGCAGTGTTAAAAATTTCACGAAAAAATCCATTACCTAAGTTTATTTATTTAGATACCAGCCATTTATCATGAAAAAAATACTGATTCATGTTTAAATAGAAATAAACCATATACAGAACCAAATCATTCTCAATAATCAACTTAAAAAATGACAAAACGGGTTAAGTATGTAAATAAAAACATAAAGAAGCACGATAGAAAGACCTTTATAGTCATTTCTATTTCTATCTAGCGAATATTCACACGGAACGACTCGAAAGTCATAAGGACGAATAGACATAAGGAGTAACTAAACAATAAATTTCCTAACATAGAAAGAAATTTCCCTTCTATTCTCTTACAGAGTTCACATCTGAAACTATTTTTACCAAAAACTAGCTCTGTGTGTACTTTTATTGTGTATATTTTATGTGAGTAAAACATTACAACAGCCTTTACATTCGTGTTCGATACATTTTTTATTACACAATTTCTCCTTCCGAAGATTTACGAACTTATACAATATTTATGCAGAGTATTCAAACACTCTTTCAGCCAAACGCAAGCTACCGATACTGGATGTGATGCTATAAAAGCAATTCTGTAAACAACTGTTATAACTGCTAACTCTATTTCACTAGTTTGTATGCATAATAAGGTTTAAAATATCAAAGGAAAACTGTTAATTTGACGAAGCAACAGGAAAAGGACCAGTAGACCCATTAACAGGACAGGATTAGCTCAACTTTCCTAAAAATAATTTACCTGATTTAATCGACGACGTTAATCGACCAGATTTTTCCGGTGCCCATCAGCCTCCTGGGCTTATTGTGGATCCTCCTAGTGTTCTGACTACAGCTTATTCAGCCAATCCGTTCCCTGTATTAGCTCATACAGGTTTTTTGCTTGTTGGTTGTAGAAGTCTTCTGGAGTCATTTGGGGTCTACCATACAGTTTCTGCCTTCTGTCGTCTAGAGTCTCACAGTTGCATAATATAAGCAGAGCTGTTTCGGTGTCGTTTTTGCATCTTCTGCATGTAAGGTCTCCGTTAAACAGCCCTATTTTGTTCAGGTGCTCCTTTTTGTGAAACTGTCCCGTGAGTAGCCCCGTTATGGTGCGTAGTTTGCTCCTGCTCATTGAGAGCAGTTCTTCCGCTACTTTTTCTGATAGTCTTTTCATGAATTTCTTCCCATGTGTTTGCCTGGGCGTATTCTTCCAGTGTTTATTGTGTTGTTCTTTCACCCACCCTTTTAACCATGACCTAGTGGAGCATCTGGGAATGACCACAGCTGGTTCAGGTCCGTTCATCATGGTTGACGATCCTGCTCTGGCCAGTTAGTTAGCTTTTTCATTACCAGCGATTCCTTTGTGACCTGGAACCCACTCCAGATACACTGTTCCGAGTTCCTAAGTTTTTCGCCGCATTCCTAATCCAGCTGAGATGTTACTTTAGAGCTCTGAAGTGCTTTAAGGGCAGGTAACTTGACTGTCACTGTAGATCCTGATCTGCCTGTTGTTGTAGGCTCTCATGTTATTTGCCCTTGCACATGCAAGACCTGCATAGACCTCTGCTTGAAATACCGAGGCGTATTTGCCAAGCGAGACGATTCCTTCATATTTGCTGGACTTGCTGTATATGCCCGCTCCGGTGCCGAGCTCATTCCTTGATCCGTCTGTGTACCAGATCAGTTAATTCGTTCATTCATTCAAAGTTGGTAGGTAGTGGTTTTTAGGGATCCAGAGCCAGAAGGTGAAGAACGGACCCTATTACTAAGACTTCGTATCTCATGAACCGTGATATTTAAACAGTTGAAATTTTGCATATATGATGTATTTCTGTTGCTGCTATAACAACAAATGAATTAAATATTTAACAAACGTGATTTTTTGACTTGTTTTTCCCGATATTGATAACAACCACAGGTAGCTGGCGTTGTGGGCTTAATTGGTTAAAGCTATTGTAACGTTTATTCTAATTTATATTTACAATTAATTTATATTTACAGATTTATATTCAAATATAGTCCTTATTTAATAATTTATATGATACACTAAACACACACTAACTAATTTATATGAGAGTCACTTAATAAACACTTTATCGAGGCGCGATTGCTTTCTTTCAGTATCGACACTAACTGACTAACTAACTCCGCTGCGAAGCTCGTCGCCTATTTATACTCGCACGTATGTTTTTCTAGAAACCTCTAGAACTCGAAGTTTTGGTGGATGCGCCGGGTTTTTCTAGATGTTACGTGTTCCAGATCATTCTTGAAAATACGGCGGAGGAGCCATAGTCGTATCATATGGGAATTTCACTGGGGGCACATTAATGCAGCAGCTCGCGTAACATTGCCCCCTCCTTAAGAGACAGTTCCTCCTGGAACTAACTAGGAAACTGAAACGAGATGACTGTATCGGCAACTGGTTCCCTTGTTGCATTTTCCAGTTGCATGGAAGTAACATGCGACCGTCTTCTCTGTTGGCTGTGTCTCCCGTGCTTGGCCGCAGACTAGTACCTGCACTTCGGTGTCTCGGAAAATTACTTCTACCATGTTACGGATTATTCGCCAATCTAAATGCCTACATTCTATCTTGGGCATGGCTAGCCTATGCACGTCCAATTCAAGCACATGCTCCCTCAAGCTTCGTAATGCTTCCCAGACATCCTCGTACGTTGGTCTTTCGTCGAAGGTGTTTCTCGTCACTAGGTGGAAATTGTAGCGGGAGCCATCTTGCAGCTTCAGAGCTTTACCTGGTACTGGTAACTGGTCTTGCAAACGTCGGGCGCCACTCTTCTTTATGAACAGAGATGCTAGCCCACGTGCATCGGTTACGCTGGCAGGGATGTTTATTGCCAGTGAGTATTCCTCTGGAACGGTAAGCATGTCTTGTCGTCTCTCAGTGGTGACGCCGAATCTTGCTTTTCCGGTACCACCATAAGCACCCATGAACTCTCCAAAAGCAGGATCGGCTACTTCCTGAAGCTGGTTTACTTCCTCATCGTGGTCACCCTCAAATGGCGCTAATCGGTTACGGTGTACCACCTTTGGCTTTCCGTTTGGGATCTTGCTGATACGATATATGACATCGTTGATTCGTTTCTTCACGAGGTACGGACCGTCCCAAGCTTTCTGCAACTTTGGAGAAAAACCCTTTTGTCTTCTTGGGTTATGCAGCCAAACTTTGTCTCCTTCGTGGAAACCTCCTTCTGTAGCTTGCGTATCGTATCTTTTCTTCATCCTATCGCTAGCGATCTGGAGATTCGATCGAACCAGCTCGTGTACGTCGTCCATTCTTTTTCTCAGCTGGGTCACGTAATCTTCACCAGCTATGTCTTCTCCGGGTCGGCATCCAAATTCAAGGTCGCAGGGTAATCTCATTTCGCGTCCGAAAAGAACTTTTGCTGGTGTTTGGCCGGTAGACTCATTGATGGCGGATCTGTAGGCCATCGCAAATAGCGAGAGATATTGGTCCCAATCTCGCTGATGGTTAGATACTACTTTAGACAGGTATTTGCCAAGAGTTCTGTTCATTCGCTCTACCATTCCGTCCGACTGTGGATGCAAAGCCGTAGTTCTCGTTTTCTTCATGCCGAGCTTTTCACAAACTTCCTGGAACAGCTGGCTTTCGAAGTTTCTGCCCTGGTCACTGTGTATTTCCAGGGGCACTCCATATCGGCAAATGAACTCATTCAAAAGCACGTCGGCAACAGTTGCGGCTTCTTGGTTTGGAATGGCATACGCTTCTACCCATTTTGTGAAATAATCCATCACCACCAAAATGTACCTGCTGCCATTTGCTGTCGATGGAAACGGTCCGGCAATGTCCAGGGCAATGCGTTCAAAAGGGTTTCCGACATTGTATTGCTTCATAGGAGCCTTTCTTCTTCCTTGTGGTCCATTGGTCGTAGCACAGGTAGTGCACTTCTTACACCAGTCCTTCACATCTTCGGAACTGTGCATCCAATAAAACCGTTCTCGCACTTTCTGGAGGGTCCCACTGGGCCCAATACGATTTCATCGTTGGCGAGTACCTTGAAATCTCCTGCCAAGTAGGTCGACAGTTTTCCTTTTTCCAATGTCGGATTTTCTTCAAGTCGGGATCGTTCTCTTGTTCCTCTTCCAACTTTTCCGGTGTCCATTCGTCGCTGGTCACCGTGGTTCTTCGAATGGCAGCTTCCTTAGCTTCTGTTTTGGTGCAGTGAGAGCACTCTGCTGGGCATGGTCTTCTAGAGAGTGAGTCTGCATTTCTGTGGCTTATTCCGGCTCTATGCTCAATGGTGAAATTATATTCTTGGAGCCGCTCGATCCATCTGGCGATTTGACCTTCAGGGTTCTTAAATTGCATAAGCCACTTAAGTGCGGCATGATCGGTTCTAATCACAAATTTCTTCCCATACAGATACTGATAGAAGTGCTCCACGGACTTCACTACTGCTAGGAGCTCTCTTCTTGTGACGCAGTAGTTTTGTTCTGGTTTGGAAAGAACTTTACTAAAATATCCCAGAACTTTCTCTTGTCCTCCTTGAACCTGTGATAGCACTCCTCCAATTCCAACATTGCTAGCATCAGTATCTAGTATAAATTCTCCCTCTGGTAGTGGATAGCCGAGTATAGGTGCAGTAGTCAAGTGATTTTTCAAGGTTTCGAACGAAGTTTGACAGTCTTCGTCCCAGCGAAACTCCCTTGCTTCCTCTGTAAGTCGTGTCAAGGGTTTAGCGATATCTGCAAACTTCTTTATAAATCGCCTGTAGTATGTACAGAGTCCAAGGAAGCTTCTAACTTGGTGCTTGTCGGTGGGTCTTGGCCACTTTCGTACGGTAGCAGCTTTTTCTTCGTCTACAGCTACACCATCCTTGCTGACTACATGGCCTAGATAATTGACTTTGTTTTGAAATAGTTGACATTTCTTGGGGTTGAGCATCAGTTGGGCAGCTTGCAACCTTTTGAAGACACCTTCCAAATTCTTTCGATGTTCTTCGAATGTCCTTCCGAAGACTATGATGTCATCAAGGTACACTAAGCATGTCTTCCAGGACAACCCTCGCAATACGTTTTCCATCAGTCTTTCAAACGTTGCGGGGGCATTGCACAGCCCAAATGGCATAACAGTGAAATGCCATAGTCCAGATCCGGTGGTAAACGCTGTCTTTTCTTTATCGGCTGGATCCATTTCTACCTGCCAATATCCAGACTTCAGGTCCAAGGTAGAAAACAATTTGCTACCGGCCAGCGTATCCAGAGTATCGTCGATTCTCGGTAGAGGATAGCTATCTTTCTTTGTAACATTGTTCAATTGCCGGTAGTCCACGCAAAACCTTGTGGTTCCACCCTTCTTCTTCACCAAAACTACCGGAGAGACCCAAGGGCTGGTAGAAGGTTCTATTACCTTGTCCTCTTCCATCTCGCGAACAATTCTCTCCGCTTCCTCTCTTTTGGCCTGTGGTAGCCGTCGAGCCGATTGTCTTATCGGTTTAGCGTCGCCGGTGTTAATTTTGTGTTTGACAGCAGATGTTCTTCCTGTCTCTCCTCCTTTTGGTACAAAAAGAGATCGGTATTGTAGCAAGAGTTCTCTGATTTTTTTCTTCTCTTGCAGGCTAAGGGATTGTCCAGCCACTGCTATCATTTGTTCAAATTTATTGTTGGCATCATTGGAAGTTTTTGTTTGATGAATTATTGACGCCACTGGTACGCAAGTTCCAATTTTGGTCTCCTTCTTTATAGTTATGGGATGGTCATTTACATTTATAATGCGTACAGGTATTTCTTCGGCAGCCATGACTAACCCTTTTCTTATCAGGATTCCACGACCAACCTCTTTATCATGATTCCATGGTTCCATCATGACCGGTGTTCCATCTTCGACGGTTCCTTGTAGCCTTGCCACAGTGAAAAATTCACTCCTTGCGGGTACAACTGTATCCTCCTGTACGGCTACCTGAACAGTCTTATCCTCGTGTGGGTGAAGGAATACTTCCTCAGAACCTACTCTAATCACTCGGTTCTTGAAATCTAGCTGGAAGCCATGTAGGTTCATAATGTCCATTCCGAGTATTATGTCCTCTTCGATATCAGCGACAACGACAGTGTGGGTGAACTTCTCTGCGCCAATTCCCAATTGCACCGGTAGTTCTCCATGGACATTGGCGCTTTCACCTGTGGCAGTCCTGAGTCGCAGTCTCGTCGGTAAAAGTCTTTTCCGGGTGTTGACAGTCTCGGGGCGAATAATAGTCCTCGTTGCTCCAGTGTCCACCAATAGTGTATACTTCCTACCATTAACTTCACCATCCACGTATACACTATCATCGCGACATTTCAGAGAGGCTATTAGAATGAGAGGGTCTTTGTTTGTAGCAGTTCTCGGTCGCTTGCACGAACTGCGTACGTGTCCCATTTCTCCACAATTCCAGCATCTCACAGCTTTCGATTTTCCATTTGAGATGCTTTTCATCATGTTGACAAGCTGGTCAAGCTTGTTCTCCACTTCTTCGTCTGCTACAGCCCTCACCTTGCCGTATACTCCGGAAGCCTGTGTAGCTGCTTCGTACTCCAAGGCTGCAGAGAGTACGTCAACCAGTGTCTTATGCCGAGCCAAGCGTAGAGTTCTCTGCATTTCATGGTCACGAACTCCGTCGATGAATGTCTGTACCCCACACCTGACACCAATGTAACGTTTATTCTAATTTATATTTACAATTAATTTATATTTACAGATTTATATTCAAATATAGTCCTTATTTAATAATTTATATGATACACTAAACACACACTAACTAATTTATATGAGTGTCACTTAATAAACACTTTATCGAGGCGCGATTGCTTTCTTTCAGTATCGACACTAACTGACTAACTAACTCCGCTGCGAAGCTCGTCGCCTATTTATACTCGCACGTATGTTTTTCTAGAAACCTCTAGAACTCGAAGTTTTGGTGGATGCGCCGGCTTTTTCTAGATTTTACGTGTTCCAGATCATTCTTGAAAATACGGCGGAGGAGCCATAGTCGTATCATATGGGAATTTCACTGGGGGCACATTAATGCAGCAGCTCGCGTAACACTATGAATATGAATCACAAAATAAAGTCAATATTTCCATAAATTTGTTATTGTTTGTTTATAGGTGCACTTCGACGATGTGTCCCTTTACGGCACTCCCAAAGAGGAGCCCGGACCCACGCCACTGGGCTCCGCGGAAGCGGGCAAACAAAGTTTTATCAAGAACCAACTGCAAGCCCTTTTTCAGCCCACTGATAACAAGTTAGCGATGAAATTGTTCGGCTCAAAGAAGGCTTTGATGAAAGAAAGGATCAGACAAAAAGCTGCAGGACATTGGGTTATTCATCCTTGTTCCAGTTTTCGGTAAGTGAATTTATACTATTTCAAAAGAACTAACTACTTTTCTTATTGGTCTCTGTAACTTTTTCAGTGTAATCCTTCTTTAAGGGTATTTCACTAGCAAATCCGATTATTTTAAATATTTGTTTGATACTTCCTGAATGGTAAATGTTTGTATGACTCTTGGAATTAAATTCACCTTGGCCTACAAAAAGTGGCATGCAACTAAATGTATATATAAAGAGGAAAATACCACGAGAGCGCTTTTCTGCATGAAATATTCAGATTTACAGCTTGCTGGACCGGTTGGGAATCAACTAGATCTATAATTAGTTTAGTTGCTACAAAATTCGGGATTTACTGAATTCTGAATTCTATTATTAATTTATGAGTATATACAAGGTAATACTAAGTTCGAAAACATTCGAGGTGGGATTGTTCCCATGATAAAATTAGAATAGTTTAATCGAATAATTGTTGAAAACTACATACCAGATGCAGATCAAATTATTTCTCTAATTTACTGTAATTCTTTGACAAATAACATGACATGGTAACAAATTTATTTATTCACTTTGAGTGTTGTTGATTGCATTTAAACAAATTTATAATATATTCATTCATTAATTTAACAATAATTAAACTCTCTAAACTAGTTCTCTTTAGTGGAATAAATTAGGTGTTAAATATTACATCAACTTTCGAACGAAATGTCTATAAAGTAATGCACTCATGGTATTGTATATTTATTTTCTCTAAATCTATTGGATCTAGGAAAAAAACCTGAAAAGTTCAAATAGCTGCTAAATTTTTCCACACAATATCTGATAGAATGTTTTATTATTATAAATAACGTATTTTTCTATCTCTCCTTTTGTTTATCAAGCTACGGAAATAACAATTCAATG
Source organism: Galerucella pusilla (assembly GCA_910591695.1). Lineage (NCBI taxonomy): Eukaryota > Metazoa > Arthropoda > Insecta > Coleoptera > Chrysomelidae > Galerucella > Galerucella pusilla. The sequence goes on along the minus strand of CAJUYI010003728.1, from coordinate 812 downwards.
ATAATAATTTTGGTTTATAATAAAGGGTCTCCTAGTTGAAACTGAAATATGGCTATTGACTTAATTAAATAATAAAAAAATTTGCTGAAGATATTGAAACTAATAAAAGGTACAGACGCGTATCTTCTTCCCTAGTGATAAAGAGCTAGAAATTGGCTATTTATTTTATCGCCTTTTATAACTTGATGTGATGGAAAAACCATTTCGAAATTTACACGTTTAAAATGTTTATCAATTTCACCCTGTATTTAAATACGGAACCATAATATTATTCACATTCGGTTTTCAGACGCCGTTTCTGACGTACACACTGTGATTGATTTTCTTCTACCGCAACGAATAAAATATAATAAAGAGATAAATGATCCTGCATTGCCAAAAATAACATTCAAGGATAAGAATACCTCAGAATATAAATGATTGTTATATTCTGTAAGTCCTTCAGTTTCAGATGGATAAGTCTATTTAATTGAGCAATCATTATACTGTTAATTTAAATTATTAAAAAAAGTTTTTGAACGAATTGCTAAAAGTAATGAACCAGTTACAGTTTTGAAGAGCTACAGAGAACCAAAATATAAAACCAAGCAATATAATTTTGTAGCCTTGAACATTTTAAGTGGGTAATTATTTTGTATTATACAGGGTGGGGCACTATGAACGAACTATTCTCTGGCGTCTTAACGACAAATATAATTAGAAAAAATAAGACGTAGAATTAAATAGATTACTTAGGACTATAATTTAAAAATATTTTGGAATATTCAGGGTGCTCCAAAAAAGCGTGCCGTATCAAAGTTAGGTTCCTTTAA
>CAJUYI010003727.1:0-21681 GCA_910591695.1 Galerucella pusilla | reverse complement strand
GTCTGTGTTTTTTAGTACCCAATGGAAGTGGAGATTATGTGTATTAAATTTTAGGTTAAAATACAAATTGCCGCTTAGTATTTGACCTTCGAAAAAATAGCTACAGTCAAAATAGCGATGGACAAAAACAGCGCAGGACAAAATAGCGCAGCACAAAAATAACGGAGAACAAAAACAGCTGCGGACAAAATAGCGCTGGACATGAAAAGCAGAAGAAAATAGGGCTGGACAAAATAAAGCCGCACAAAAATAGCGCTGGACAAAATAGCGCCGCACAAAAGTAGCGCTGGGCAAAAACAGTGCAGGCAAAATAGCGCAGCACAAAAATAACGGAGAACAAAAACAGCGGCGGACAGAATAGCGCTCAACAAAATAGCGCCGCACAAAAATAATTATGCTTCATTATTTAGTTTCCAAAATTTTAATAGTTAATTTTCTAAAGATATTTTAACAGTGCTATTTTGTCAAGCGCCTTTTGTTCGACGGCTGTTTTTGCTCAGCGCTATTTTTGTGCGGCGCTATTTTGTCCAGCGCTATTTTTGTGCGGCGCTATTTTGTCCAGCGCTAGTTTGTCCGCCGCTGTTTTAACCTAGCGCTATTTTGACAGACGCTATTCTGCTACAGAGCCATTATCACAACGGAAATGTTAACAGTTACTTATTCGAGAGAAATTTCTTCGCGCTCTAGATCTCCAGATATCAAATTATGATAGAGTGGAGAATGCCAACTTGTCAAAATGTCCTCTTGTGATGGTAATCGTAGAAAAATAACAATTTCCAAAGTTAAGGTGACATATCAAATATAAAATAAAAACTAACACAGCATTTAAACTAAAATTGACGTTCCAGCACGTTTTATTTGATGATCTGGTGATTCAGAACGTCCCTGGTAACCTGAAAACATATCTTGAAAATGACTGGGAGCCTCATCATCCCTAATTGTGAAACCTGTGAAGGGTTGATGGACGATGTGACAGACATCTTTACATAATGGTCGTTATTTAGAAGTAATGACGGAGACCCTTGGTCGACCTATTACACTGAGAAAACTACACATCACAACAAGGAGATATTTTATACTGTTACATGTCGACTATGGGGGGATAATTCATAGAGGGTGATTTAAAATTGTCCATTTATTAGAATGTATATTGATAAAAGATACATTTTCAAATTAGTTTGTCAGTAGCGTCCGCTTTTAAGGGATTTAGTTCTCAGGTTTTTGATGAAATTTGTATAATTTGATAATATACAAGGTGTTTTGTAAGGGAACAGCAGAAAGCGGGCAAATTGGATGAGTTTCCTCGTCCGATCTATCGATTTCCATACGCAGTGTCAAGATTTTGATGAACTACTCGACTTAAGTGAAGAGAAAAGTCGTCGTATTGTCATTTGCATATTATAAAGCTGGAAATGATAACTAATGATTTCAAAATATTCTCCACGGAGAGATATATGTATTTCTGCCTTCTTTGGAACCAATTCTGGAAGCAGTTTTTGAAAACGTTGACTGCTTATTCTAGGGACCACACTTACCTACTCTTAATTTTTGGAAAAGTATAAACGTCATGAGAGCTTAGGTCGGGACTGTATGGAGTCTATTGACTCTAATTGCTAACTGTCACAGCAACGACTTTTTCCTAGGTTAATGCCCTTATTGGTTGACCTGTTCTTGGATTACCGCTAAAACTAAAAAAGCAGCCTGAGACTTTGGCAGTTCATTAACTAAACATGACAGTTAATTTTGACATTCACCTTGATAACATTCACCAAAGCAGCAGTAATGTTCAATACTATAACCAACGAACATTAAGTTAATGTTCGTTGCTATAACCTAACATACAGATTCATATTTTATTTTTTTTATAATTTTTCACACCACATTTATGGAGCCCGTCACGAAGAAAGAGAAATCAGTTTTCTCAGTATAACTTGCAGCTAGCATTAGACATAATATTAAAGTTACACTTTCCAAATTTCTGGGCTTGGGTGACATATGATGGTCGTTTCGACGGTGATAGACCTCATGAAAGGTCGAAGGTCTGAGGATAGTTATTTATACTTTTTTCTCTTAAGTATATACAGGGTTAGACGCAATGGAAATAACTATGGAGATTGGAAATAAATAAATGAGTGCAATATTATTTATTATTATTATATAAATGTGAAAGTGAAAACCAATAAATAAAGATAAACAACCAAATGAAAATTTGAAAGATCAATTAGTGGTTGAAGTGAATTAATTTAAGTATAAGTGGTTTGTCCTGAAAATACAAGGAAAATTTTAAAAACAATTGTTGTACTTTTCACAAATATTAGAGACACCTTGCACATTCTACGAATATAAAGAATGATATTGGTGAAAATGTCACAGAGTTAAAGAGTTGAATGGAATTATGAGCACAATTTGCGAGTAGATGATCGAGTTGATAATGCACCTTGCATGCTAAAACGTGATATCAAAAGTGGTCTGGAAAACAGAGGAGTGGTAAATATTCATTTATTTAAGGGCTGCTATTCATAAAATTAAAGGAAATTTTTTGTGGAAGTATTAAATTTTGAAAATTAATATATACTTTAAGGTATCTACAATATAGAGATCTACTATTTTTTTGCATTTAGTTGATTATATACCTACCGAGGAGTTCGAAAACACAGGAGTCTGGATAAATATCAGGAATAGTGCAGCTTACAAGAAAAATTCAATAAGAAATAAGATTTAAGCAACATTATGAAAATTCTGCAGCATGGAAACTGGAAAACTTGAGGGTTGTCAAAAATTTTCGATTGTCAAAAATAAAATATTCAACAATTGTTCATATACCTTGTATATTACTTGAAAATTTCTACATTTGATGATTGAATTTCAGATTCTATACCAAACAGAACATTCAACAGAACTATCAAATACACACGTATTCAATAGATGGCAGTGTGAAGATCAATCTCCATTTGTTATCTAAGTCGTGACAGTTCCCAACAGATGGGGCCGTGTTTCCATATCGAATGTTTTCTTGGTGCTACAATCACACGTACTCCAACGACCAGGTGTTTTCACCGAAGCCCCGGTGGATACCTTGCAGCATCTACTAGAGATACGCTTCCCCGGTTGTGAGGGAATCGAGCGGGAGTGTCCTGACATGGGATATGTAGGTATACAGCGACCATGTAAAGAGGACTATCTTTTAGCAAAAGAAATAGTCACATACGAGCGGAGTACTTGGGCGATACGGTCATTCAGACCATACAAGTCTCCGGGGAACCAACCAAATCTTTCCGGCTTTGCTTCAACAAGGCTGGGAGGTCATTGGCACAATTCTGGTATATATCTTTCGGGCCTGTTTGGCACGCAGGTATGTCCCTGAACAGTGGAGGCAGGTGAAAGTCGTCTTCATACCCAAGCCGGGTGGTACCACATATACGTTGGCTAATTCCTTTAGACCCATTAGCCTAACATCCTTTGTGCTGAAAACACTGGAGAGGGTGGCTGATCGATATCCTTTGCACAACAACCAATATGCTTTTAGGTGTGGCAAGTCAACTGAATGTGCCTTACACCAACTGGTAACTCAGGTGGAGAAGGCACTGGAAAATGGCATGATCGCCCTGGGAGCTTTCTTGGATATACAAGGGGCGTTTGACAGGATCCATGTGTAGGGCTGCGGCAAACCATGGAATAGAGCCAATGATCACTCACTGGCTTGGGGCCATGTTGTGCAAACGTACAGTAGAGGCCACATGGGAAGACCATGTGCCAAAAGTAATCGTCGCTAGGGGATGTCCGCAAGGGGGTGTTCTTTCGCCCACATTGTGGAACCTAGTCATTGACGAGCTAATAACCCATTTAAACGGTGAGGGCTTTCTAACGATTGGGTATGCCGATGATATCGTTGTCCTTGTTGGAAGGCACATTACCGTTCTCAGGGACCTCATGCAAAGGGCTCTGAATAGGGTACATGGGTGGTGTAACGAACACGGACTTGCAGTTAATCCTACCAAGGCTGAGATAGTTGCTTTCACCCAAAAGAGAGGTATAAGACCTGAGGGTCTAAATCTTGATGGAGTCTGGTCTGGTGGCCGAGGGTAACCTTGGTCACGGCTAGATCGCAACTGGCACGCCTTCAAAGGGTGGTCAGTTTGGGGGCAACTGGATGCATGAGGACTACACCAACTGTTGCGATGGAGGTGATCCTTGGTCTTCGGCCTCTCCACCATGTAATCGAGGCTGAGGCGGGGAGGGCTTTCCTGCGCTTGAAACGGCTGCGATACGTGCAAAGAGGGGAAGAGTGCAGGCACGTCAAGAAGCTCCGGCTCCTGGAAGATATTCCAGTTCTGGTTCGAGCGGCTTATGCCTGCGTAAGAACTACTTCGCTACCCCATACAGTGCCATGATCCGGGATAGAGAGTCCTGGGAAAAAGAGAGGAATACACAGCCTAATGGGACCGTCTGGTACACAGATGGCTCATGCTCCGGTGATAGAGCAGGGGCTGGAATTTACTCCAGGAACCCAAGAACACAGGTTTGTGAACCATTGGGTACTGCATATCAGGCCGAGATATATGCTATCTTGGAATGTGCGCAGATAAACCTAGACAGAGGTTATGTGGATCGACGCATAACCATATACTCCGACAGTCAGGCAGCAATTAAAACCCTGAGTGGGTATACCAGCAACTCAGGACTTGCTAACGAATGTCGAGAACGACTTGCTAATCTTGCAAGGCAGAACGTGATGCGGCTAGAATGGATTCCAGCCCACTCTGGTTTTGAAGGCAACGAGATGGCGGATGCACTGGCTGCGGAAGGGGCGGCAGCTCCTTTCTGCGGCCCGGGCCCGACCCTGGGCCTAACAAAACAAAGATTACGCAAGGAGACGAAGAAGTGGCTGAGGAATCAGCACCTCGCTCATTGGAATGCTTGAGTTGTCCAGGACAAGGCTCGCCTGCACATTTAGTAGTAGTAGTAGTAGTAGTAGTAGTAGTAGTAGTAGTAGTAGTAGTACTCCAACGACCAACGATGTACAAGATTACAACGATTGTGTTTAGTTTTTGATTTTTCAATTAATTTCAATAAACCCGATTCTGCATAAATATTTCTCTTGCTTTCTACATTTCTTTAGTTTCCATTTTGATATACTGTAATAACGTCGGGGCTGGTTAAAAATAACCGTCGATGAAAAATTCATCGATAGGGCGCTTTTAAGATATTAAAATTGCATATAACTTCGATGTTTCTAATTATGCTTAATAGATATTTTTAATGGGAATGTTAAATATTTACTAGTCAGTTCAGAACCGAACTCGATCATGACACATCTTTCCATTTACAAAATAAAGTATCAATACATAATATTTGTAAAACCAGGATGAAATGCCGACAAAATTCAGGCAGTCGAAAGACTGTTGTTAGTCTAGAAAACAGGCCAGACGGATCACTACGTTCCCAAGGTTAGGTTCAGCTAGGTTTGTGGTAAGTGGGTCTATAAGGCACTCAACTGCGACTGGCAAGAGTCTATTTTGGCTCACACCTATTCAGATTTCACCAAACAAATTCAGCTTCTTAACAAAGCCCATTAGTTTATATTTGGTGAATGATATTTCAGGTCCGATTGCGAGAGAGAGAGAGACCCTGCCAAACATCAGATACCTGATTCGAGCCGCGGCGGGAGGGGTACAAATTATATGCTCTGCTGTTTCATCATCTTCCAGACAAAGAAGTTTTAACATATGATGATTAAGATGACAGCTAGCCTCTCTTTCCAAAGATATATGGAGAGGAGGTAGGTCCAGAAAGATTTCCACGGCTGGCTGACTGTGTGGAGCTGATAGGACCAGTAATTGCCAGACAAGCCTGTCTCTGTAAACCAGAAAGCTTTGCTTGTGCTGTACGCTGTGAAGCTTTTGGCCACCAGGCAATAGCTCCATATGTGATCATTAGTCTAACGATCATCACATATATCTAATAGATTTGTTTGAGTCCCAAGCCCCAAGATTTTCCACAGATCCTGCGACATGTTCACAAGGATATGGATAACTTTTTCCAAGTGAGCGTTCCAAGTAAGTTTCACATGTATAGGATAATCCCCAAATATTTTACTTTAGCTACAAATGGAATAACCTCACCATTGTAGGAAAGTGGTGGAAGATCATCCAACTTTCTTTTCCAAGTGAAGAGGTGCCTATAATAAAAGCTATGAAAAAATTCAAGTAGTGAAACACGATACTGCAAGCGCCAAACGTGATGGCGAGTGATCGCGCAGGTATAGACTCTCCCAACTAAATAACTATTGGATTACGATAAGCCCGTTGCCGGTCAGTTTCGTACCTATAATTAGTTTTAATGCCAAACGCCACCAGAATTGGAGGACAACAACTAATGATACGCCTCTGTACAGTGCATTTATACGTCTTGTAAGAGCTGAAGTGGAAGGTGACATTAAAAATGAGTTTGTGCGCATGAGGGCGGGCTCGCCATCACGTTTAACGCTTGCTTTAGTTTAGTTTGGCAAATAGCACCTTAAATTTACCCAAAACTAGAGATTATAAAATGAAAAAGATTTATGAAAATTTTAAAGCACTAAATATGTCCAACAAATGATCAGATTTAAATGTTGTTTGGTTGATACTGTTCTGTTTCAGCAGAAGAATAAACATTGAAGAAACAAGCACCGATATTTGAAAGGATCTGGACACCCAACGTTATGTACGCCATGCGCAGAAATATTATCTTTTCTGTACTTTACAGTAATGCGTTTTAAGACATGCGCACCTCAAGGATCATTCAATAATTGTTTTGTTCGATACCATGCAGCACGCAGCTTGTACAAAAATCAGCATGATAACATGAAACATTTAAGAAATATATATTATAATGATTTAGAGCATCCTACACTTAGTTGTGTCAATGCTGGTAGTGGCTCACTTTGGCTAGGTTTAGCTATCGCCAATGGTATTGATTTTTTTGGAAAGTTGGAAGCTTCTTATATTGTCTTACTGTTGAAGAATGTGCGGAAAAATTAATGTGGGGATCGATACATTTCATCACGTGGTAAGAAGAATTAATTTTGGAAAAACAAAAAATAAAGATCTCAACAGTATCTTTATCTAAACTAATAATTGCAATTTATATTTGAAAATGATTTTTCATGTGGTACAAAATATCTTATTATTTAATACGGTCCCTAATACCAGTTATAATCGAATACCTATTCCCTGTCACTTAGCCGAGTGAAGGGAAAAAAATTAAAGTTCCACGGAGTTTAATTTCTGATTGATTCCGGCCGCTTTCGCCTTAAATTGATTAAAATGATCAATATTTAAAGTGACTTTTCTTTCAATGGAGTTCCGGGTGATTATTAATGTAACAAAACCATTTTATAAAAAAGGTATTAAACGATGAAATAAAACACTTTGATTTGTCTAAATCTTCATTATATTTGAACTAAGTTTAATATACATCCCAGTGACATCTACGGCCTAACGACTTCGACAATTGAGGAACTAGCCAAACGATACACCTATGCTCAATCCCTTAAGAGACGGAATGGAATCAAATGGAGTCTTGCCAGGATCACCCTGGGCGACCCTGGGAAGCTTGCCCCGGAGAAATATTTGGAGCTGACCAGGAGAAAACTATGTTTAACAGTAGGATTTCTGACCGGCTACTGTCATCTAAGAAAACACCTCCATACTATGGGGCTAGTGGACACACCTCTATGCAGGATGTGTGAACAGGAAGATGAAACTGTCAGGCATGTCTTATGCGAGTGTCCGGAGTTATCGTCAATAAGGAAGTGTGTGAAAGGGTGTGTTCGGTCTTGGCCTACACCTGCCGATATGAAGAAGATGTCTCCTAGTGACCTGTCCACCTTCCTGGGAAGGACAGGATGAACGATGACAACTTCTCGGGAGGGATGTACAATATGGGTCACATGTGGCCTAAGTGCTGTGAGCCTACACTCACCCTCCCTACTTTACAGATACAGATATATATTCACACCGTAGCTTTCTCAAACGAGTGGAGGTATAATTCAATCTTTCAAAAAAGGGATTCCTCTTTACAATTTTTTTTCAATTTTTTTTTTTATTTAAGAAAAATAAAGCGCATCAAATGAACAATAAATATTTAAATATTAAGTACTACGACAGTAAAGATATAAAAAAACAATTTTGGTGATAAATTAAACTTTGTGTAGAAATTGAATAGCACGTAGATAAGCTACCAAGTTTTCCATATTATACTCTTCTCCTAGCAAGTGATACATAGTAGGTGGAGTGTTTCCAATTTTTGTTAATAAATAAAAACATACTTTTGTAACTAATTTTATTTTACCAATAACCAAGTCCTGAGATGTGGCTTCGTTATCAAAAAGTTGGAAAAAACCTGCGCAATTCATAATCTCTCTACCGATTAAGTCAATTTGGTTTCAGTAATCACATCACTCTCCCTATCCAAATTCAGATGGATTTGAAAAAGGATGAAGACAAAGCAGTGAAAAAACTTTAGTAATACTAAACAGTTTTTTTTTCTGTTATTTAACGTCGGTCTATATCTGCGACTGAGGCTAATCACCGACGCCGGGACGACTCTACCCCTAACCGGAAATTTTGGCGAACCCACTAGTGTTCCAACCAGTGGTAGCGTTCTTTAACGAGCACAGCATCCATGGACTCGGGACCTTGGTTTTACGTATCTTCCAAATGACGGCATATCTACATTATACCTCGTGCATGCGAGCTGTGATATGCTAGTCCGCTGCAGGCTGTACGGGCCCTATACGATGGTTTTCCCTGGCATGGTCACCCATCCAAGTACTATCCATGTTCGACACTGCTTGACTGTAATTATAGCATCAAACGCGCTCCGCTACAGTACTGGGTCGTAGCTCAAAACTATACAGTTGTTTTGGAGGTAATTAGGGGAAATAGAATAGGAAGTTATAAAAAGGGAAATTATTACAGTAAAGGGGGACTCCCTCTATATATTTAAAAAGGTAAAACGTGTCGCGGAACACACGGTAGGAACTTTACTTCCTTTTAAGCAAAAATTATGTAATACATCTGACGTTATAGATGAACTATTTGCATATTCCTCGGTAGTCGAGTAGTAAGCAAACCAGACTCTCACGTGGTAGACCCGGGTTCGATTACCCGCGAAGAAGTTTTTTTTATTGTTAATTTCATTTTTAAATAATTATTCTGCTTGATATTAATAACGACAACAGGTAGACGTTTAAAATATTTAGCAGAATATTCATTATTATAGATAATGGTACGGTACCCTTCATGAGGGAGTCTGACTGGCAACATCTACTCATAACAGCATCGTATATTTAAAACAGGAAACCGTAGCATTATACAAATTGGACATTCAAGAACTGTAAGTTTACCACACAAAAATTAGTGGAAACATAAAATTAAATTGTTAAATTTTTAATTTGTAGATATATTACAGTTTATAGAAATTTTTATTTTCTAGATTTTTTCTTAAGTGGGTCGTAGAAAAATATGCTTTTCGACTCGTGTGGATTGTCCATATCGCACTTGAACGATTGAGCACTCCGCCTACGGCGTCGTTCTCATACTTCGTCCTCGTGCGATGTGGCCATCATATCCACACTAGTTGCACAAGCTACTATATCTATCAAAATATGCTCTTTTACATTTAAAAACAACCTGCCAAATGTCAAATCAATTTATCCATCCATTTTGAAGTTATCGAATTAAAACATTCAAGCTTTCAAAATTTCAACACCCTGTATTTCGAAAAGTAAATGTGCTAGACCCCTTAATCCTCCTATCATTTTATACAATTTTACGAGAGGAATCTATATGCCAACGTTGTAATTACCCTTAACGTTCGAGATGCTTATACCATTTTTTTGCGCGATCGTATTGAAATAAATTCCGAATAAAATAATTTAAATTTCTTCGAAATGAACGAAATGTCAAAATTGACATATATACTTCTCGATCAGTTTAAAATATATTTTGCATTTTGGTGAAATTGTTTATTACTTTTCGACGACTTTTATTATGGAAATAATAGTAAAAATTATCCGAACAAATTCAAGTAGATCACCAGCACTGCGAATACTAGCTTTGCATAGAATTTTAATGTAGCATCGGTGGTTCAGTGGTAGAATGCTCGCCTGCTATGCGGGCGGCCTGGGTCCGATTCCCGGCCGAAGCATATGAATCGCTGCTTCGTAAATGAGAGAGAGATTCAGGATTCAGAGCACACGCAAGCAAGGCACATAACGAAGCAACGTAACATAACGTAATGTAACGATCAGATCTTTTGCGTCGCGACCCCCGGTCGCTCAAATCTAACCTGACGTAAAGAACTAAAGTTCCAAAAATATTAGATTAGATGAAATTGGAAATTTTAGAACCGTTCCTGTAAATTCCACCTGAAATTCTCTAAACAAGAACAAGTTATTCGAAAGACGAGCTTATAGTATGACGTTTATTTGGAATGTACCTTTGCACTTGCAAGTTCCTTTCGTGTATGTTTCAGATTAGGTCATTTGCATGCCGTGCTGGCATTGGCCCGATATACGGGATACGGGACTGCCGGTAACAACACCGAAGCTGATACCGGTGCCTTGTCAGGTCGTGCATTATGCAATCTTGCATTATTTAAAATTCTATGGAATTGTCACGAATTTTTTGAAATGTACCAGTACAGTTGGAAGACTAATTGATAAAATGGAATTCTACTAGCATATTATTATTGTTATAATCTGTAAAAAGTTGGCTAAACTTCAGAATTGGTAGTTATTCTTTCGAGCCCGTCTGAGTCAGTCGATACGTTCAAATGTGAAAACAAAAATGTGACGTTTAAAGAAATATTTCTTCAATATTATAAATAAAATCCAATTCAATATTCCCTTTCCAAATTCTCAATTTTTCAAATGCCACTGATCTTAGCCCCATCCGTAAATCCGTAATTTTGGTCTAGGTACGATCCTTCCTCTGATTAAATCCCAATTTTTTTTATTTCGGACCTTTGTCTTCTGCACCAGTTTGTACAACTTACATACCGTTAAGCTTAGGTACCAAAAATCTCTCATAGCACAGGTTGTGTATTTTCCGAACCTCCTATTGCTATTTGGTCGCTTTTTTATTAATCTCGGTACTCTGCTCACCTGGTACTCGTCAGCGCATGAAGTTATTCCATTCAGTTCCTAGAAGCAATCCCATACTAATATAGACGTCACTTTCTGGCGCCAGATTACCTTTAGTACCAGCTAATTGTCTGATGTTATATGGCTCTTTTGACACCTCTTTGCATTACTAGATTGCAATTGCCATCAAACGGAACAAGTGTATGTTATGGCAGACTTAACCACCTTGTTGTAGAGCTATCTGTATAGTAGGGAGGGTGAGTGTAGGCTCACAGCACTTAGGCCACATGTGACCCATTGTACATCCTCCCGAGGAGTTGTCCTCCTAGGCCATCGTCCAACCTGTTCTTCTCAGGAAGGTGGACAGGTCACTAGGAGACATCTGCTTTATATCGGCAGCTGTAGGCCAAGACTCACCGAACACACACTCTCTTATTGACGATAACTCCGGACACTCGCATAAGACATGCCTGACAGTTTCATATTCCTGTTCACACATCCTGCATAGAGGTGTGTCCACTAGCCCCATAGTATGGAGGTGTTTCCTTAGTTGACCGTTAAACGTAGGTTTTTCCTAGTCATCGCAAATATTTCTTCGGCGCCAGCTTCCCAGGGTCGCCCAGGGTGATCCTAGCAAGACCGCGTTCTTTGATTCCATCCCATCTCTTAAGGGATTGAGCATGGGTGTAACGTTTGGCTAGTTCCGCGATTGTCGAAGTCGTTAGGCCGTAGGTGTCACTGGGTCCTAGAATTTTCAGTCCAGCCGCTTCCCTGGCTAAAGAATCGGCAATGCGATTACCTTTACTCCTGTCGTGTCCTTTAACCCACCTCAGGATAATATTGCTGTCTGCCGAGGCGTAAGAAAAATCTTGGTAGCAGTCTAGTACTATCCCCGATACAACACGTTGTCTGTTCAAGGCTAAAAGGGCTTGTCTACTATCAGTGCAGATTGTTATGTTTTCGCCAGAAATTCATTTTCTGGTTAGCTCTTTTGCGGCAATTGAGATACCAGCCAGTTCTGTTTGAACCACGCTGGTATTGTTTCCCATTCCCCACTTAATCCTCAGGCTTAGTGCTCTGGAGTAAACTCCACATCTTGAGCCTTCTGTACCTATGCGTATTGCATTTGCAGCATCTGACTCCATGTTCTGTTTTATTTGTATTTTGTAGTGTTTATTAAACACAATCCTGGGTTCAATTGCATCATTGGCTGCCTGCAGCAATGGTAGCGCAGTAAGCGCTTCTTGCCATAGGCTTAGCCTCAATTATTGGCCCACTCCTACTTCGGAGTTTACACCAGCCGTGCGCAATCGTACTATGGCCATTAACGCAACTTGTAGAGCTAATTCAGCATAGCAGGTTTTATTTCTCCCTTTTTGAAACACGGGAATGCCTGGCCATTACTGAAGTGGTCTCATTATTATTTTTGCTGGTTCCAGGTAAGTTTTGAGCAATACTGCAGGATACCTAACTTTTTCTTTACGTTCTACAATTTCTTTTTGTAGTCTTGGATGTTCTAGTCTTTGCCAGTAAATGCTATTACTATTATTGCATTAGGACCCTTCCGTGTATTTTCCCAGTACTCTGATGACCAAGTTATCAGCATATCCCAGGGTTCTATACCTAACCTAATAATCTATCCATTACTAGATTTTACAAACGCATGTGAACCCCTTTTATTATGTTATCATTAAATTAGTTTCATTATGGACGAATCCACTTCTTCCACTGTCCACTTTGAGCAAAGACGACTTATTCAAAGCACTCGTATTTGATATTGTTTTCAAGGAAAACCACACCGAGATAAAATACAGAAGAATTTATGAAATCATCGATATTTCCCAGTAATGCAAACTGACCTCAGCTGATAGTAACAGGTTGTCCGGTCGATTAAACTTTGAATAGACATTGTTCTGTATTTATATCTTTAGTTCGTTATGATTAACATGACTTCAACAACAGTTTTCATATTTTTTTCAATAATTTTAACAGTATTATTCGAGTTTAGTTCAAGTTGTAGTGAAATAGAAAATGTTTTTATGGAACTGGTAGATAAAGACGGAGAATGGTGAGTACATAAAATTTAATTAACATTTTGTGTCAATATTTACTTGAAAATAATTATCCTTGAATTTCAAAACAATCAATTAAAAAAAATGTATGCTTGTATGTTAACTTACACTGAGAGAACTTATTTAATTTAAAAGCTCATAGATGGCGTATCATACACAGAGATTATGTATACATATTTTATAATGTATTTATACCTGATCTTGAGAGGTAGAGTATCATTTATGAATATTAAACTGAAGATTATAAACAAATTTCTCCACAACCATGAAGTTGACAATTATTGCGTCTAGTTGAGTATCTCGATTGTGCGTATATACTAATGGTGAGTTCGGCAGGTAAACTCCGTTTGCTCGATGTAGGTACTCTTTTCAGTTCGGACACAGCATTTAGAGTAAAATGATCCAACTCCTACCTGGGACCCAATTCTCGAGTCTGTTGTAGTTTTTTCCCATGCTTTCAGTTCCCATAGGAAAACGAAATTTCTCAGATACGTATTCTTGAACCATGTGGAATTGTTTTTCCTACAGAATTGAAAGAGTACAGTGTTTCGTTGATAGTTTTATGATATTAAACGTATAGACCAATGAAATATGAGTAATTCATGTTGGCAATAATCATTTGAAAGAACTCCGTTATCTGACATTAGTTGTCAATTTGAATTTTGAGTAGAGAATTAAAAAACCTCCGAAAAGGTAAATTTCATCCACTATTCACCTACAAAGATTCTCAGCGTTGAAAGAAATAGAAGAGAAGCTGAATGCAATACCCGGAGCAAAGAAAGACTGGATTCACTGGCGAAGGGTCTTGATTTTCGTTAGACTTGGCAAGATGTGAAGAAAATCGCTAAGAAAAAAAATACCGATATAAAAAAGCATGTAAAGAGCACAGGCGGAGGGCCACCTACAAACACTGTGTTGACAAAAGATGAAGAGAATCTTTTAAAAATTTTAGATGCAACAGCAGTGGAAGGCGATGCAGAGGTTGAGGAATCCAAAGTCATTTTTGTATGTTCCTATAATATTTTCAATTTTTATCAAAAGCAGTACCATATTTTTTTCAACTCATATTATTATTGATTGGGGAAAATCAAAATTATACTGTGGAAACGAATGTGGAGATAACTGAAATAGTTGAAGCTGAAAATCATGAGGAATCATATATTGGAGGAAATGAGGTCATGGATGTAGAAATGAATGAACGAAAAAATAAGCACATGAAAAGGAAGAATAGAAAGCCCGTTGCAACACAACGCGTAGAATATTCTATGAAGGCAAATGAAAGTTTGAGCAGAATAGCTACTGAAAAAGTTGAGATTAAAAAAAAGTATCATAAGAAAAAAATTGAAATACTGAAGGAGAATGTGGTTATCGGGAAGAGAATTGCAACAGCATTAGAAAACATTTCACAGTCCTTACAAAACAAATAGGAATAGACAGACTTATTTTTTAAATTTTGTTAGGTAATAACTGTTTTTCATGTTTATGTTGAGTTAATGTTTGGTATTTTGTGCCCCGAGTATACAATTTTTAAAGTTCTGTGATTCTTCAATTCCATTCCAGATAAATAATAACAAAAATTGCTAAAAATGGAAAATTTATCCGAATAATAACATTCAGGCAAAATAATTTCTAGTTATGTGCCTCTGTATATTTCTTGCCCTCAAGAGCTCATCATTTTGTCTATCAAGACCATATTCAACGAAGTTCAAAGGTTCAAATATTCCAAAATCTTCATCTCTTTCATCCTCATCTACATCCAAAATATTATTTTCGATGCAAATATTGTGCAACACCACACAGGAATTTATAATTTTCGAACACATATTTGGTGTATAATGAAGTACTCTATGCTTCAATAGGCATCCGAATCTTATTTTCAATAACCCATTGCATCTTTCGATAGGGCATCTTGCCTTTTTGAAAGCCTTGTTGAATCTAAATTCAGGTGTATCTTGCAGAGGATCTGGAAGTGGTGTCAGTAACCACGGCCTTAGGGGGTATCCAGAATCACCTATGAGGAAGAAATCTGGATGATCATTACTCAGATTCACTACAGCCTCCTGCACTCGAGATCTGGTCCAGATATAACTGTCATGACTGCTTCCTGGGTATCTTGCATTTACATTAATTATTTTCATTTTGGCGTGACAAATTAATTGAACATTGATGGAATGATTGTTCTTTCTATTAACATATATATGCTCAGGATACAATAAATCATTTTTGGGGGGGGGGGTAAATTGCCACATGGAAAACCGAAGGAATCATAAAACTCTTGACGAATGTGTTGCAGTTCTTCAAGGGTTTGTAGAAATTTAACCCATCGATTGAAAATTTGATGTTCATTCATTACTTCTTTAATGCACCGACTAGCAGATGATTGACTAACACCAATATATAAGTTCAGTCCAATTGATGTCTGGTAACTTCCACATGCGAAAAAATGCAATGCGATGAGGACCTTTGTTTGTTTGTCCAAAGCTGAACTCCTTGAGGGCGGTTCCAAGAAAGGGTCCAATATTTCCAACAATTCTCTTGTAACTGCTTTGGATAACCGGAACACTTTTATGAATGCACTTTCAGATAAATACTGAAATGGATCTCTTCTAGGGGTGAACCTTCTCCCTGGCCTCCGAGCAAGTACGCAGCCGCTTCAAGGCTTTGCAAAGCATCCAGCTGAGCTAATTCATCTAAATTCGCCATAATCCCGGAATTCGAAACGAATTCGTAAAATTTAACGGAGTAAAATCTGTGACAGGACTAAAATGTCATCCATGACATTTTTCAGTGATATTCCTATGGGAAACCACTGATTCCTATAGTTTTAAGCATGGGAAACGATTCCTACAGATTGTGTTGGAATATGTTCCAATACTTTTTTCGAGAATACACCATCTCAAAATTCCGATGGAAAATGACGATTTTTCCTATAGGAACAAAATCTTACAGACTCGAGAATTGGGTAACAGCGATACAGAGTAAAAAGTGCACACTCTCAATGCTCCTAGATTATTTCTAGAGCATATAGTGTTTTCTGTATTTAATAGGTTATGTTGTCATATTTATCTCAACTTTAGTTCCAATTTCCATAATAGTATTTCTAGCTTGTTCAATAATAACATGCATGACAACTTTTTGTAATCTTTGATCTTCAATCTATTTGCTGCTTGAAGTTACCTAACAAGATAAAATTATTTGAATGAAAATGACATTAGTTTGAAATTCGCGCTCAACCAAAAATGACTGATGACATAAGGAGCGCGTTCCTAATCTATGGGTAAGGTGAGGATCGACAACAGACACTGTACGTGTCAGTCAGACAACGATGTAAACGCCTATAGCCAGAAATGAGCTTGAACGATTTGTATAGGAAAAAAATTGTTCCTCATTCCTATACTTCATGGAGTAAAAATAGACTTTTCAATTTATTTTGAATTCATTTATTAATATTTCCATTCAGGTCTAATATAACTTTAAGTGGATGCATCCAAAGATCAAATTTCAACGGAAAAGCAGTCAAGGAGGTTCATGTTAGACACCAAAATATCTCAAAATTGGGCAAGGACTACGTGAAGCATTTGATTAAATTGGAAACTTTAGAATTCAATGATTGTCAAATCGTATCTATAGCACAAGGAGCTTTAAGAAATTTACCAGTTATAAGACATGTTGAAATCACACACAATCCACTGAAGAAAATTACGGGAGGTAAGAATAGATTCAATTTTTCGCTTATGCTAGTCTTCGTGACAGAGCCATGTGTAAATACCGAGATTCCGTCTTCCTTCAGTATTGAATTCTTATACCATTGGGAAGTTAGTAGTTATCTTCTTCTCAAAGCTGCTCCTGGCGATCAAGTACCCAGCTGTACCCTGTACCAGCATTTCACCTTTTAACTTAACAATAACCTCTATCTTTACTTTTACCAATACCTTCGCATGTCCGCAATTGAGTGGTTTTCACGGGTTCAATGATCTAAGTCTTAGAACTCCTTCAGTTGCCAAGCTCTTTACGTACAGGTTGAGTAGTTGTGTAGTAGTTTTGTGTAACCTTTTCACACCTGGTCAAGTTAGTCTAATTGTGGTTGTGACACCTCATTCTCTCATTCTTTTGAGTTGTACTGAATCATTATACCATTTCCCATGTTATCTACTTCCATTCGAGAATCTTCGTGTCTTCTATACAGGGAGTCCCACGACGAGTTAAAACTATCTTTATATGGCAAAATACTCATAGTAAAATCATGAAAATTTCCACGTTTGGGTTTTCGGATACGATCTTTTCAACTAAAACATTTTCAAAGATGACAGAGATTCTACCTAAAGTCGACTGTAACTTTGTTATTTTAAATAGAACACCCTGTATACTAATAAATTTTTAAAATCTACGTAAAATTTTAGTATTCTTTTGTCTGAAAACATTTTTCGAAAAATGCCTATTTTTTGAGTTATTAATTTTTTTGTAAAAAATTTGACGGCTGCAGACTCTTAGGTACTAGTTAATTTTTTAAGAGGATACCCTTAAAGATATGAAAATGGATTCTGTTCGGTTGCTTTTAGCAAGGTAATATATGTTGGATTTTGAGTAGTTATGATGGTTATATTATCACGTCTTTAAAGGGTTGTGCCATGTAAAACCTTTTTATTTTTTCACATTTTGGAGCCATATCAACTCTTATACTTATATTTATTTGTATTAAGCATGTAAAAGTACGTCTTCTGCAATCTCTTTTAATATTTTTTTTTGTTTTTATCATTTCAGGAATATTCGACATATTCGATACAATCAAAGTTTTAAGACTGAACAACAATGAAATAAGTTCTATAACCGATGAAGCTTTATCAAACATGACTATGACAGAAGTGGATTTTAGCCACAACGATTTTTCCATATGGAAGAGCAACTGGTTTGCTTATTCCACAAACATCGAAAAATTGGATTTTTCCTTCAACAGCATAAAGATTTTACCAGCAAAAGCATTTGATGGCATGCCAGTATTAAAAGAAATTAATTTTGAACACAACCAAATATCCGCTATAGACACAGGAGCTTTTGAAAAGTTATCGTCCTTAAGAATTTTAAATTTGCGGAGTAATATTTTAACAACAATCAATGCAGACATATTTAGTAATAAAATATCGATAAAAACGTTAAATATAGCTTCAAATCGTTTTTCCGATATACCGGAAGATGTAGTGGGAAAATTAAAACTAAAAGAAATATTATTAGGAAGAAATCCATGGATATGTCCTTGTTTAACAAAACTATATAAATTGTTGTATGATAGAAACGTCAAAGTTACTCCTGCTGATAATTGCAAGTTGAATTTCTTGCCGATTTGCATTGTTAATGACGTATGTGAAATTCCTAAAAATAACAAAGGATCTGCTCAGTTTTTCGGTGTAATTGAAAATTTGCAGAAAAGTGAGAAAGAATGTATTGGATTCCAATGATCGAAATGTATTTCCACTAATTTAGTTTCTGTTGAATACAATAATAAATAACCATTCTCAAAAATGTTTTTACAAATAAGTTACTATTATAGTCACCCAGCATAATCTTTGATTATCTAAGCCATAATAGATCTTTCCAATGGTCAGATCTCTTTTTTCAGCTTTGCTTATTCCTTCCAATATAACATTGGTGCTGTTACCGAAAAATGGTGTTTCAGTCCCCTTCTTTGCTAGTTCATCTGATGCTATTTCGTTTCCTTTTAATACAGTTTTAATCACAGGAATGTGACTATACTGCTCTCGCCTAGTTCATTGAGTTTGCCTAGGCATTCCCAAATCATTTTGGAACTGATTTAACAAGATATCAGTGCTTTAATGGCTGCTAGACCATCCAACATTATAGTAATCCTTCAAAATCCTTTGTTAATATTTAACTGGGCACACTTTCTTATGGCGTGAATTTTCGCTTGGAAGATATTTGGAGATTTTCCCAAGTGCTTGGCTCCTGGCCCTTACACTCCTATCCCAGTTTCTCATATTGCTTTTGAGCCGTCTGTATACCATTGAATGACTGTATACCATTGAATGACACCTTCAAACAATGACAAACAAAAATGGCGTTATGAATCACTCATGAATTTTGAGCACAGATTACAAGTGATTTTGAGCATATTTTAACGTTTTGAGCCAAGCTGTCACCGTTATTGTGCATGGTTGCCAAGGATATGGTTTGTGGAAAAAAGTAGGTATGGTATGATTTTTATACATTACAATCTTTTTAATTGTACAATTCTTTTAATGTTAACGAAATTGATTTAAAACAAGTGATTATCGAATATTTGTATCTGTATAACTATCACACCTGAAAATAATGCTTATAAAATATTTGACCTATAATCGTAAATTGAAGGAAATATTATGCAAATTGACAACCCTGTTGAGAAATTTCGCGACGCAGCCCGAACGGAATCGTAATACGACGATGGACATTTAAATGGGTATGTCCACCCATCTCTCTCTCTTTTTACTGTTCTCTGTCAAGCTTTCGTATCTGTTCTCTTTATAATCTGTGGCTTAACTTTATCGCCTCGCCCCATTATTCCAGCCAATCATTCGGTATTATACTGACTACATATTTCACTAGAGTAAATTGATAACTGACAAAATTTAAAGGTTTTGAACTGACAATTTAATTCATGTATAAAAAATCGCATATGCCACAATGTAATTGTCACTTTGACAGCGGCAAAAGTTAGCTTTAACTTTTACAGTGATAAATTAACTTCAATGTTGAAATGTCATATACCTGAAAATGTTATTGCCACTTTGACATCGATAAAAAAGGTGCATCCTTTTTTATCGCGATAAAAACTCCACTTCCTCAATATCTAGTAAGCGGACGTCACTTTTTCACAATGACAATGAGTCGCAAGTTTGGTTACTTATAATTTCACAGCAATTAAGTGTTGGCAAAACTGCAAAAACTGTCAATTAGTCTGTCAGATTTTGTATTAATAAAGGTATTTATTGTTGTTGTTCATCCATATATTCTGTCGTTAATTTATTTTGCCAAAAAACACTCCAGCTTTTCTTTTATCAGAGAAATTTCTCTTTAACTCAAAGTTTTGCCAATCACTGAATTTGCTCGAAAAATTGACATTAGATAAAATCGCTCCACCTTCGGTGTCGCGATTTTATCATGTCAGTTTTTCTCGTAAAATTAGTGATAGGCAAAACTGTTTTGTTGCAAATAGAAATTTATCCGATAAAAAAAGCTCTTGTGCTTTTACTGTTGATAAATTAACTCCAATGTTAAAATGTCATATACCTGGAAATGTTATTGTCACTTTGACATCGATAAAAAAGGTGCATCCTTTTTTATCGCGATAAAAACTCCTCTTCCTCAATATCTAGTAAGCGGACGTCACTTTTACACAATGACAATGAGTCGCAAGTTTGGTTACTTATAATTTCAATATTCTGTCGTTAATTTATCTTGCTAAAAAACACTCGAGCTTTTCTTTTATCAGATAAATTTCTCTTTAACTCAACTCAACTCAACTCAACCGTTTCGTTGCAAAGAGAAATTTAACTGATATACAAAAGCTCTTGTGTTTTCACTGTTGACAAATACACTAGAGTTTTTTTCACTTATTCATTAGTTCATCAATATCACTGTTCCTAGTATGAATCTCAATAACTGCGTTTTTAATAATTATTTTAGGCAAAAACATTCGAACAAACCGTTTTCGTGGAAAAGAAATAATTATCGATACAATTTGAAGCACTCGTGGTATTACCTTTGATAACCTCCCTTAAAAATTAATATGAGCTTAAATTAAAAATTTGTGACTCGGAAAATACCTATGGATGACGAACTAGATAGCGATTTTTTATTGGAAGAATCCAGTGAGGATGAGGACGTTACTTTTACACCAACCAAGAATTAAACATGAGAATATCTTTTGATTTTTTATTTCGGACGTACCCACTTTTCTTGAATAATTGCTATATAAATCTATCAGTAATCTGTTTCGTCTGTTGTCCGTTACTATTACATAAGCAAAACGGTCGCTAAACGATAATAAAGTACGCCTTAAACCGTTCCAGCCTCTATCAGTTCTGGGACAGTGCAAAGTTTGCGCCTGCGTATAAAACAATTCCTAACGATTTCAAAACGGTTCCGGAACGGTGTTTTATCGTAGGTTGGGACGAATATTTGATCTTCGACATGTCAAATTGAAAGTTTCTGTGATTCTGCAATTTTTCAGTACATGTGACAAACCAGCTTATATGATGGTTTACATTTTTCGACAGCTGTTTGTTTTGATTTTTACCTACGACCCCCCCTGTAACAATAACACACAGTCGTTATCAATGTAATGACGTCTATTACGCACTGTAAAAAAAACGCACAACTGTAAAGTAAATCGCACGGCTTCCCTAGCAACATCTTAGCAACTGTCAATAGACGTCTCCATTCAGGGCCGTGCCTGGGTATATGGCCGCCTGCGTGCCAGTCTGTATG
>CAJUYI010003726.1:9387-21682 GCA_910591695.1 Galerucella pusilla | reverse complement strand
AAATAAAAATTAGATTGTCAAAAATAATAATCTGTCAATATAAACGTCAAAAAAAATTTCCAGTATAATTCGCTGTTGGGTACCCACCAGGAAAAAATCTCCACTAAAATTCATCCGTTGAAATGGTGATCTGTCAGAAATACACGTTCTGATTGGTTAAAAATTACAGGTGTGGAATTTTCAAAGGAGATTTTCGGAAATAATTGAAGCTTGAATGGTATTCGGGAAGAACATTTCCCCTTAATTTGGAAAATAAATATTAATCCAACACGACATTTTAAATTAATTCCACAGCTTGTCAAGTTGGTTAGGATATTGGTGTTTTTGACATAATATATGTTCATTTTTGTTTAACAGGTTCTGTCATAAAGACATACTACTACTACTACTACAGAATGTGCAGGCGAGCCTCCTGCAAGCAGTTAATAATCTGAAAATTACTTTTATTACATTTTTGGCCGTTGATATAACGATGTATATATACGAGTAAACTAACGTGCTTCCTATTCACACCTGTTGAAGTTTATTTTTCAACAAAAAGTACGAATAATAATTCTGAGAAATAAACAAAATTGCCAACATAAGCAGTATATACACTTATTTATTACATCACTTAAAAGTGAACGATAATGAAGTAATAGCAGTTAAGTGTGCGTGAATTAAAATGTTATAATAAGAAAAAAGCCAGTTAGAATTATTTCTGAATAATTGGTCACTTAAGACCAAAAACCATGAAATGTAAAACACTTCCTTTCATATACGTGGCTTTTTAACATAAGTTCAGTTGTTCATTTTCATAAAATTAAATTTTGGCACATTTCTTAGTACCAAGGGAGTGACGCCTTGTACTTTATTAATGACAATTTAATTCATATATAAAAAATCGTATATGCCACAGTGCAATTGTCCCTTTGACAGCTGCAAAAGTTAGCTTCAACTTTTACAGCGACAATAGTGGTTTTTTCACTTATTCATTTGTTCATCAATATCACTGTTCCTAGTATGAATTTCAATAACTGCGTTTTTAATAATTGTACATTAAAATAAAAATGTGTTTATTTTTAATGTTTCATAAATAAAGTTTGCATTGATATGTTTCCAAATTTTTCATTCATTAAATTGTCCTGCCGAATTACACTCGAGGTTTGTATTGATAATGGGTAAAGTTGTGTTGTTCAAATTCTAAACTGTTTCCTTCAGCAATTTGACTCGAATAACTGTCAACCTAGATTTTTCCACAACTATTTTTTAAAATTTATTTATGAATATGCTGCATCAACCGCCTTGGGTTATTAGCAGTGGTTCAGTATGGTTTGTTCAATTATATTCCATATCTATAATTATTTTCTTATAACTGTCAATGTCATTCAAACTCTCCTTCTCCTCTGTTTTAAAGTTAATATTCGCTTATTGATATGAGCTGCCGTGCAAATTAATAAATATTTCAAATTTTCCGGTTCCATAACTAACTAAATTTTATATTTATTTTATCATCAAATCAAATCACTGTGCAGAATCTTGAACTAAATATTGTTCCATAAATTGGATTAGTCTAAAATAGCTTAAAACAGTTGGCCAATATTTCACACAAGAAATCTTTTCCAAATATTGTTGCAAGGCTTGGACTAAATATTGCACGAAAAATTGTCTAATCTAAAATGACCTTTAAAATAATTATCATTCCGCCATATCTATCGGTGAGGCGCTTTATTAAATACTTCAATATTACAGAAAACTGTAATAATACTTCACACTTTCAATGCTTGTAATTTGCATTAACTACTTACTTCTTTCGACACACTGTATGTACTATATATTATATTTAATTTATTGTGTCGATTTAAAAGTGTTCTAATGACACTGTCTGATACGTGTATCCGCATCGACCACAATAATATGTTGTAGTCGACGTTCGACGTTGATTCTTGACGACCTTTTGAAAAAATTGTTACATCATAAGAAGATGCGACCGCGCCGACGACCTGGATCGCTATCATCATAGGTCAACATCATCCATTGCGCACCGTCTTACGGTTATTTTGCCTCTTTGCATGACTTGGTGCAAACAAAGAGCAGGATGATGATGATGACCGACCGAAAGACCACTCTTACTAGAAGAATCGAGTCATCATACTATGTAGAGGTGGAAGTAAATAAAATCAAATATGTTATTTTTATAATGTTTTATTTTCTGGCGAATTTATTGGGAGGCTACCAAGGTATTTAAATAAACTATATAGGTCTATTCTGTTATTAACACTTCAAAATGTATACAGGGTGTGAATAAGTACCGTAAATTAGAGACATGATAGATCGTTAAAAAATATTTAAAATACCCAAATGCAACTTTTCTCTAACCTCTTTAGTTTATGATATACAGGCTGTTAAAAGATGCAGAAGAAATAGGTACACATTTTATTTTATATCTTCTCGGGGGGTAGAGGTACAAATTTAAAATTGTGGCGTGGTACGAGGGGTTCGTGTACTTTTATTGTACCATATTTTCGAAACACCTTGTGTTTAGACCTAAAGACTTTTGTATGCAATTCTTTATTCAATTTCCTACATAAAATGTACTCTTTATTGACCTCGATAGAACACTCCATTTTCAAGATTTTTTATTGTTTATTAAAGTAAGACACTTTTTTAAGTTGTTTTTTCTTAAATAAATTTGCAGTACCTACTTGAAGATCACTTACAAAATAATTTAAGCACAAACATTTCTTATGGGTTTGTAATTCATTATTATTTGAGGAAAGGTAAAGTGTTGACTATTTCACCAGAGTAAATTGATAACTGACAAAATTTGAAGGTTTTGAACTGGCAATTTTTTGTCTTGTCGCGGCAATTTTTTGACGTTTAATATATCAAATATATGTGTATTAAATTCTATCACTCTGTGATAAAATTCAAAATAAAATCTTTGTTAGTGGTTTCTAGGGAAACTAAGTTGTTTATTTATTTATTTAACTGTCTAAAAATTATTAAAACTGTTTCAAAAATTTTAATAAGTATTATTAACATAAATAATACAAGATTTGGATAATACAAGATTTGGAAATAATTCAATAAATGGAATAGAGAGAATTAAGCAAAGTATACCGCGAAATACAATGAAGACAAAAAAGTCTGCGTGGGAACAGTTAAGAATGTTTCTGGACGCACGTAATTATACGTTAGAAAAGGATAATACTTCTGAACAAGTGATAACAAAAATTCTTGAAGATTATGGTTTAAACATGAAAAAAAGAGATGGAACTGATTATACTGGAGCTAGTGTGAAAACACTTTGGAATACGACAGCTCAAATGGTTCAGCAAAAATATTTTCTAGAATTAAACATCAAAATTGATCCATTTAAAGATAATACCTATAAATTTGCTAGATTGGCCAGGGATACAAAACGTAAGAAGCTTCAGGCTGAACCTGAAACCAGAAAAAGAAGCTCTAACGCGTTTACTAAAGAAGAATTAATGGAAATGGTAGAAAGCTATTCTGAAGATAATCCTGATGGGTTACAAAAAAAGTTTTCTCATGTATGTTCGTTCGAATTAGCAGGTCGTGGAAATGAAGCTGCTAATTGTGATATTAATTACTTTAAAAAAAATTATAATAATAAAGGTAATTTTACTGGCAGAGTAGAATATAATCCAATATTTTCCAAAACGACACAAGGAGGATCAAAAGCTTTATCTGGCAGTAAGTGGCTGGTAAGAAATAATGCTAACAACAATTTGTGTCCCGTTCGTTTATTTTTGAAAATTATTGTAAAAAGAGAATCCAATCCTTATCTAACAACTAAAAGATTATTTTTAACAGTACATCCAAATTGGGAGAAAGGAATATGGTACAAAAATTCACCATTGGGAATTAATACAATTCCAAAGTGGACGAAAATATCTGCAGAATCAATTGGTATAGACACAAAAAAAATAAAAAGAACCAATCATTCACATGGAGCTTTTGCAATATCTGCATTAGCAAAAGAAGGAGTTGGTGAACAAGAAGTAATTGAGCTTACAGGACATTCTTCTGCCCATTCTTTGAAACCATATTTACGATTAAATGAAGAACACCATTTCCAACTTATAGAGAACCTTCGAGAAAATAAAGCAAAGGAATCCTCAGTTTCTAACTTGAATTTTCACAGTTTATGATGCAAAACATTCCCCAAAATAATGCTACAACGTACAATTATAATAATTGTACTTTTTACATAAATAAGTAATTTTTTTTCATAATATTATTTTTTTGGCTTTGTATAATTGAAGTTTGCAATAAATAAAACGTTTAAACATATGATTTTTTAGTTTTTCTCTCGTGAAATAGTCATGTCGAATACCACTCAATTAAAAGTTTTGTAAGGTAAAATTTTTCTCTTGTATTCAAGTTTGTTGCTTTTACTCGCTTGACGGCTCATGGTTTCGTTAAAAATGTCATTCGCAAAATTGCCAAGCAACAAACTTTAATGACAATCGAAAAATTTTGTCGACAAAATTTTCACTCTCGTGGTATTATATATCAGAAAATAATTACGACTACTACAAAATTATTGTCTTACTGCATTAAAAAGTAAAAAGTATTGAAAATGGACTGTTTTATCGAGTTTAAAAAAGAGTACCTTTTATGTAGAAAATCGAATAAAGAATTGCAGACAAAAGTCTTCAGGTGTTTCAAAAATATGGTACGATAAAAGTTTACGATCCCCTTGCACCACGCCACTGGCTCATTAGAATTTGACATAATTAATACTGTTGATGTGTTTTGAAGAGACATTATTCTACAAAAAAATTTGAATTTGTACTTTCATCCCCCGAGAAGATATGGAATAAAATGAATGTGTATTTCTTCTGCACCTTTCAGGAGCCTGTATCTCACAAAATAAGAGGGTTAGAGAAAAGTTGCATTTGAAAATTTTAGATATTTCTAAACGATCTATCATGCCTCTAATTTACGGGACTCCCTGTATATATTTACATTAGAGAACTGTTGAACGGGTATAATTTTATTAAAATTTCATGGGCAGATACAAATTTTTCTTCTGGGAGGGGTTACAGGGGACCACTTTTTGATGATATAAAAAAAACGATTTTTCTGTTTAATATTGTTTTTATTCAACATTCTAATCCATTTTACAAATAACTCTATATTGGAGAGACTGCCTTTGCGTTCTAGTGGTTTTTTCATTGTGTTTTTTGATTAATACAATGTTAAAAAAATGCCCATCTCTACTGTTGGTTTGTTTCTCGGCTGATTTCTTAAATAAAAAGTAAACAGACTCAGCCTGGTAAATAATAATACCGACGATTTCTATACTTTTCCTAGTTAGATTTGGTATCTTTTGGCCAATAAATTGTATCTAATATTTATCATTTGTGTTAATTCGTATTATAATTGAATGGAAATAGTTTTAAGTCGTATTCAAGGCGATTAAAACAAATTTTTCGTGCAATTGCACGTGAAGTCAGTATTTCGCATACTCAGTACCTAGTATCCGCGAAATTCAATTTCGCGGCCGTTACCCATACCCATACCCGTTGCCCTGCGAAACCAAACGTCACTTCCAAATTTGACATATCTAAAATACTACAAACACAAGGATTATTTATTATTATTATTTTTATTGAGTTTACAACGCTTTTGAGTTCGGGAGGAGAGGAAGGTACTGAAATATCGCTATCAGTATCAGACATTTTGCGTTTTGTCAAGAACTGTCAAAATATTTTGTATATATTGAAACATATCATTTCCATAGCAAACGGTGACATTGTTAAATGAATAAAACAGCTGCTGATTTTAGAGCAATAATATATTCATATACAATAATCTAGTTTAATAATTGTAACGATTGCGCGAAAAATAGTGGGTATGCCATGGCCGCGAAACTTTTTAACGACCTCAAGATTATCTGTTCTCTCGTTACGTTAAAAAGGTATTTCGCGTCCTAGTCAAACAAATAACTATTTCTATCAATTGTTCTCATATGGAAGAGAATACTAGTGGTCTTGATAATTTTTTGCGCGATCGATCTTTTTTGTTTATTTACAGCATCGGTTGTAAGGACGGTAGGTTGTGTTTACTGGTTTCTAATTCTAACACGTCGGTAAGTGATTTACTTACCGTTCAGACGTCGGTAAGTGATTTACTTACCGTTCAGACGTCGGTAAGTAAATTACTTACCGACGTCTTAGCCCTACATATACATTTAAGTGATCCTAAATAATATATTACTTCATTAATTACACAAAAGGAACAAAAAAAAATAACAAGACTTATATTTTTTCAATGAACAGAACCGAATAGAACAATATAAAAAGTAATACCTAAATAGCATAAAAACAATTCCACCAAAAGACAAATTATACTTAAAACTGATCAAGAAGTATAAATCTCACTTTTCACATTTCGTTCATTTCGAAGAAATTCAAATTATTTTATTCGAAATTTACCTATTTCAATACGATCGCGCAAAAAATGGTATAAGCATCTCGAACGTTAAGGGTAATACCGGTCTCCATCAAAATTGTTGTCGACCGGTAAACAACCCTTACCGTTCTTAATACTTAATAAACTATTGTACAGTTGAACAGAAAATGTTTTTCACGATATAAACTCATTTTACACAATCATTCTAATGCCAACCATTTTTGTGGCTATACCGAAGACATGAGAACACTAATGTAGACTGGTACCCTGAGGTTGGAATGATGAGTACAGGTATTAGGCTGTGAAAAGCCTTTGTGTTAATATAAGTATGTACTGTTAGGCGAATGAGTCTTAGGTGGGGTTTGAAAAGATGCCATTTATCTGGCGAACAGTGAAAAAGGAGAGCCCTAGGATGGAATGGCGCATATCACGGAAATGGGGGTGACGAGGACAGGACGTATTAAATTGTTTCAATTGCTTCTACCTACTGCATCTATCTATTTTGTATCTCCCATTTTTCTTAATTTATTCCTGTATTTTTCTTTATTTCATTTATTTTAAATGGAAAACAAAACTATTAAACTAAAATTACATGAATACGTTATCAATATATTATTATATAAAACCATTAAAAGCAACTAGTAGATATCTTGATGTACGCATACGTAAGTGAAATAATAATATAATTATATTCTGAAATAAACCTCTAGATGCAAAGAGAACTAAGTACCAGAAAATGTATGTATTAAACGTAAAAGCTACTTTTACTATACATATTTTAATGATACCTTTACGTGAATTGAAGAATGCAAACACTGGTAGCTGAAGAGATGAATGTTATTTGTCATCCTTCAGATCGTTCCTGAATTGCAGACAATTTGCTAATATCCCCTTATATTAAATGTAATAGCAGGAGATGTTTTTTATATTCATCGCAGTATAAAAAACTTTGAAACAGAAAACTGTGATTAAAATTTATTCTTGATAAATTTTAAATACAGTCATTTAGGTGTCAAGGATGTTTTAAAGATTAGAACGTCTGGGAGTCGACAGTATAAATCCTAGGGGTCTCTGGACCGAGGGAATGTATGCTAACAGAGTCCACTTTTCTTTCATCTGTTGTTCTAGAGCTGAATAATGAAACACAATACGAAGCCGGTTACATTTCAATCTGGAGACATGGGAATTATTTTTGAGGAAGGAATAGCACTATTTTCTCCATAAAAATAGAAAAAGGTGTCGAAGATGTGTTTTAAAAAATTTAATGAAAAATAGAGAAGCTGGAACACATTGTAGAGACGTAAACTATGTTTTCCAGTGGCAGTAGATAGTTACAGATAGCTCAGTTCATTATATCCTTAAAATTTCTAGGTTATGAAGGATACAAATACCTTCCTTCAAAGGGGATTAACAATTCTGTTTATGCGGACTAAACAGATCGAAATAAAAAAATCCACTCAAGTCAAAAAGAAGCATTTAAATTTCCAGTTAACTAGAAATGACAGCATTTTGAAATATTAATCAATGATAGTTATTTGGTGTTTCAGTTAAAATTAAAATCTTGGAAAATAATTTTAAAAACAGCGACCGTTCAAATAAGAATGAACAACTACTTACCCCATAGGCACAGACGGACATTTAACCAATCGCTCTGGTTTGCGATTAGAAGGTACAACATAACTTGCAGCCCCATTTTAGCGTATTTGCGCCTTAGTAAGTACAAGGTATACAAGGTCCCGAGCTGAATAAGACTCTAAAATCACAATCTTTTTTATATAATGGAGATTATTAATAATATTTATAATCACGAATTTTTTTCCGATGAAGTTGACGAAGTGTAGCGAAAGCCTCACAAAATAAAGGGTGTACCTAAATGGGAAAATAAGTATAGTCAAATGCGGGTCATACGATTCAACAAAGACATACTCACCGTATTTGTTTTCTTTTATTGCGTTTAATCATAACTTTCAAATAAAATCCGTAAAATGAATAAGACAGACTTATGCAATTTTGACGGGAGAAAAAAGGATATGTATTCAGTTTTCAGCGATTCTAAAAAGTCTTTCACCAGCGAAGTTTTTATTTAAATGTCAGTTATGTCACTTTGACAATTCAAAGTGACAATAAGAATAATAAGAAGCAATTTTCCGGTATTTTGCATCCTTAAGCAAAAAAAAATGGTACTTAGGGCCGGTTTTACAATGGAGATTTATACTAGGTATAGTTATTCTGGGAATAAAGTTATACCAGAATTTATAGCTAGCTTGAAACTAGTTGGTTTTACGATGCTTTTTTACACCGGTATAGCAATTCTTGGAGTAAAAATTGCTATACAGGTGTAAAAAAGCATCGTAAAACCAACTAGTTTCAAGCTAGGTATAAATTCTGGGATAACTTTATTCCCAGAATAACTATACCAAGTATAAATCTCCATTGTAAAACCGGCCCTTAATCTGATAGATTATTTCGAGAATGAATGAAAAAGTGGAAATTCGTCAACCTGTGAGCAGGAAATATCAATTATCATTATTTTCTCCGGGTATATTTGTAATCTCACATTTTGGTAACCTCTGTGTGTTATGATTTGATATACAGTGTGACCCATTTTGTTAGGAAGCACCCCTGTAAATACGCATTTCTCAATCGATTTTAATTTAATTTTTTTTGTTAGACTCGGTATCAAAATCAGTATTTAAGCAAAAATTTTCATAGCTTAATTACTTTTTTCAAGGCCCTCTATGTTAATTTTTCTTTGCCAAAGAAAAGAAAAGTACATTAGGCATTATTTTTTGTCAAATATAACTATGCCACTGGATTCGGAATCATGACAAATGTAAACTACCAAAATTTTATGAAAAAATGTTTATTAACGACAAAGTTATTACGACATGAATTTGGAAATAGTGATATTTTCATTAATTTTTTACGTAGAATGTAGACAAATTTTTGAAATGGCAACATGGTGAACAAAAACTAGGACTCAATCATATTGCACAGTGAAAACTCGAGGTCGATAACTTAACTTCTGGAGTTATAGCTTCTGAAAGTAATGTAAAATTATGCTTAATAATTTGGATTGTTGGCAAAATAGTCTATAACAATACGGTCATTAAAATTTCTTGCCAGCAATTTTTTTTTAAATACGTTTGTTCACTGCTCCAGTCTCAATAAATACTTTTTTCAATTTTGTACACTACAAGCAAATACGGCGATCTGGATGTCTCCGATTAACTATTTCTATTACTTCTCGTTCACTTCCATCATTGTAACCACAAAAAAGTACAATTTCAACTTTGTCTTGAATAGTTGAATAGTTGAATGTTTGGCACATTTTAGTACTCACTATTTCATACAAATGTTACTGACTAAAATAATTAAAATTTCAAAATCAAAGCCTACTTTCGACTCGTTGATTTCATTTTGTTAAATGAAATTATTAAGCACAATTTTACATTACTTTCAGAAGCCATAACTCCAGAACGGGCTAAGTTATCGGCTTCGAGTTTTCACTGTACAATATGTTTAAGTCTTAGTTTTTGTTCACCATGCTGCCATTCCAAAAAGTTGTCTACAATCTACGTAAAAAATTAATGAAAATACCACTTTTCCAAATTCATGTTGTAATAACTTTGTCGTGAATAAAATTTTTTTTATAAAATTTTATTGGCCTGTTTTTGATACTGAATCTAACACAAAAAATTAAAACAAAATCGGTTAAAAAATGCGGATTTTACGGGGGTGCTTCCAAACGAAATGGGTCACACTGTATATGGTAAGTGATCTTTGTACCCGCACGATAAGAGCGCTTTTGACTATAGGTATTTTTCTCTTAAAAAAATTATTATATGACCAGAGATGAACAATACAATTTATAATAAAATATAAGTTATTTTTCTTGTTGCAGGTATGTAATACTTCCCAAGTTAATTCTTCAAAATTACCATGTAAGTAGGCCTAACAGAATATGTGTGTTACCGTTTAAATTCTGTGTTATAAATAATTTTTCTACAATTATCTCACCATTAGTGAGTAATATGATTTGTCGCAAACATTGTTGAAGAGTAATTTCGTGAAAGTAAAAACAAAACAACTACCTACCCAATTTGTAACTTTCATTTTTTAAATACAAGACAATGTAGATTAAACACGTAGATTAGCTTCCATAGAGTACGACATCAGTTCTCATCCTATATTCGAGATCTTTACTTTAAATAGCGAAATTAAGTATTAGAAATTATTCGAGTGACATTTTTTCCTAACAAAAGAATAATTTTCGTCGACAATGTATCATTGTAAAACGAAAGGAACCAAATTTGTATAATATCAAAAATAACGGAAAGTAACAATACGAAATATACTTACTATTCATTAAAATTAGGTTAAATTCTTCAATTGGAGAATCTGTGTAAGAAAAGGGTTTGTTCTCACAGAAAATCTCTGACAAGTAATAGACAGTTTTCAAACTAATCAAACCAATCAGAAATCTTTGTGAGAACGCTTTGGAGTCTTTGCGCCGAATCCGGATTGTCATAGATTGTGAGAAAAAACCTGAAGAGGTGTAAGAATTTCGCCATCATCCTACAGTTTCAAACTTTCAGTATTAACTGCTTAATTGATTAGACCAGATTGCTACTCTTCTAAAATAACTTTTGGGATGTCATTTATATATTCGTTAGGGTTGGGCTCAACATCACAGAATATTGAACTGAGTTTTTGTATCATTTTCCATGTTATCTACTTCCATTCCAGAAGCTTTGTGTCTGTGCATTTAAATTTATGTTTACATAACGCACAACTCAATTCAAAAGTTGACGTGCCTCAGCATTTTTATAATTTTCTAAAATAATTACATAAAAAAAAATATTTTGCAGATACTCAACCTTTTTTATTACATTTCTGTATATAAAAATGGAGAGTCAGACAATACTCCAAATATACAGTGTGGAAACCACTTATGGAATAATAGTATATTACGTAACGTGTGTGGTAAGGAGCATTTTACGCACGAATGGAAAAGTTACGCACGATGCCGCCTAGCGGCGAGTGCGTAATTCCGTGAGTGCGTAAAATGCTCTACAACACGAGTTACGTACTATACTTTACCTATGACCTACTTGTACTTGTATTTTTCATGAGAAGCTTAAGAAATAACAGTTACATAATTAGAGGTGCTTGGTAAACTCCATCTCTATTGCTCTATTACCAATGAAAGAAGCACAGTAAAGAACTAACGTTTAATCATTATTATTATATTGTTGATAATCGAAAGTCCATTTTTCAATTATAATCAATACATATACATAGCCCTTTGTGCTTTTCATAGTTAAACGTGACCATATCTAATGTTTTCAAATAGTAAATTTTGAATAAAATGGAGACGTCTATTGACAGTTGCTAAGATGTTGCTAGGGAAGCCGTGCGATTTACTTTACAGCTGTGCGTTTTTTTTACAGTGCGTAATAGCTGTCATTACATTGATACCGACTGTGTGTTATTGACTGATTACAGGGGGGGTCGTAGGTAAAATTCTTTATGTCATACTAGTTCATTATTGTGTTTTTATTGCTTAGTTACCAACTATCTAATGTCGTACTTTATGAAGAGAAATAATTTTTTGTTCAACTTATTTAATCGTAAGCTTCTTTGGACTTTTTTGGCAACAGATTTACAGTTGCCTTCTTTGCTTTTTCAATAATTTCGTCAGGAATTCCAAAATCTTCGTTCATTTTACTTCTAACTTTAACACATAAAATTTATTGTGATATTATGACATTTACGTTTGTCAACATTCACCTATTAATTCAAACCGGATTTTTTAGAACACTGATTTGTATTGAGATTGGATTGCAATAACGAACTAGTATGACAT
>CAJUYI010003725.1:0-21689 GCA_910591695.1 Galerucella pusilla | reverse complement strand
TAATTAGGGTTTATTACTCCTCGTACTTTTTGTACATACTATAGTAATCTAATTTCTACGGATAAATCTCGGATCCTTGATTGTAGGGTTACAAATATTCATAGAATTCCTTTCAGGTTTCTTCAATTTTTCACTACAGCTTGGACAGCTTATCCAAATTACGTGTCGACTACCACTACCAACTACATTTCGGATAGTGGTATAAAAACATAGAGTACAAATGATTTTAACTTCACCCATTATAATCAGTTTTTTCAACAACTGTGCTCGAAAAATAACAGAAGGTTTATTGAACAAGTGATAAAAACGAAAAAAAAATCATCATCCTCAGAACAAAGTCTCTTATAACTTTTCATGGTTCCTCCCCCTCCCCCTCCTCATACTTTTGAGAACGACCGTAATTACCACCTCTTTGTAATGCATGTTTTTCACCCCAATCTCGCTTCATATGTTTGCTAATGAAACACAAAAAATACATACTATTTTCTGTTTGTGTTTCACCTTTACACTTTGGACACAAATTTTACAGATACAGGCATACATTCAATAATACAATGATTTCTTGTAATTTGGCAGGTTCACACTATATCTTTCATATTATAAATATTTATTGATAATTTTCAACTGACCTCTCACCGAAAAAGATCAACTTATAACGATGTTGTTTGACGGATCATCAACACTTATATGTTGATACTTAATATGAAAATAGTTAAGCAGAAAACAACGTTAGACGTTGAAAATAACATATTTGAAGAGTTCCATCTCTTAGATGTCCAATCATTGGACCATCAAATTGTGGTAAAACCAATGTTATGATAAATTTATTGGAGCATCCGAATGGACTTAAATTTGAAAATATCTACATTTATTCTGAATCTCTCTATCAACCTAAATACAGGTATCTTGAAGCTCTGTTTGAACCTTTTAAAGAAATTGATTATTATACGTTCAGTGGTAGTACAAATATCATGCATCCGTCTGAAGCTAAAGCAAATTCTTTATTCATTTTTGATGATGTTGCTCGTGATAATCAAGATATTATTCGTGAATACTTAAGTATGTCTCGACACGCTAAATTGGATCCATTCTATTTAAGTCAAAGCTATGCAAAAATACCCAAGCATTTGATTAGAGACAACGCAAACGTTTTAATTGTTCTCAAACAGGATGACTTGCATTTGAAACATATTTATAACGATCACTTCGGTACCGATATGACGTTTGATAAATTTAAAGATATATGTTCTTCATGCTGGCAATCACGCTTTGAGTTAAACTGTTGAAACAATTTGAATTTTTAATTAAAGAAGAAGATATCAAAGAAATTAGTAATGAATTTAGGAGCATACCTGATTTACCAGTCGATATTATTGAAAAGCTACAGTCTCTAGACTTCGAAAAATTTTGGTTTCATATTTTAAATACAAGAAATGCAGCTGATGAAGTCATGTTTCCTCACCTATCTAAATTTATTAGTGCTATACTGTGTTTTCCCCATTCTAGTGCTACTGTGGAGAGAATATTTTCGCAGTTAAATTTAATCAAAACGAAAACAAGAAATTCTTCATCAGTGGAAAATTGCAGCTCTTTACTACACTGCAAGGCACTGTTGAAAAACGATAATTGTATAACATGGACTCCATCAGATACATTATTAAAAACTAAAATCAGTTATTAAGTTTTTTTTGTTACATTTTTATCTATTTACGATTTTTTTTTGGTTGCTGTACAAGTGATATAGGCAATATATGTTCAAATAAGTTTTTTTCTTATCATTGTTATTAGTATTTATATCTGTATGTATTTCAGAAGATATTTTTATTTTGAAAAATGTATATTATTTTTTTATTTATATAGGTCTACAGTAACAATATGAAGTTTTGTCCCTTTGTTATTATGAATAAATTATTAATTTAAAATTCCCGCCATTTATTTAAAGTTTCCGCGATTTATTTAGTACTTTTTGTGTTTGGTGTTGGTGCTTTTTAGACCGTTTTGGTACATTTTGATATTTATTCTTTTTAGTACATTTTCTCCGGAGTTAGTACTTTTTGTTTCATGATTTAGTACATCATTGCATTTTCATTCTGGCAGCCCTGGTTAATTGTAATATAACCAACCCGAACATTTGTGTTTTACTGACCTACTATAGACTAGAAGAGCCCTAAGGTAGAGTAGTTGTGCTGCTACATGAATTTAGCTTCCCCATAGTGTGGGCAAAGAGAATAACTTTTATTTCAGGACCAGAGAGCGTTTTCAAAACATCACCTGACCGGATGGGATACAACTAGACCCCTAGAACGTACCGTACCTCCATCTGAGGCTACCTGGAACTCTTGACGGTTGATGTCAAGGGGCCGTGGAGTTAACCAAGCTAAAAATCTGGCGCCCGAACCCATTTGCAAGAGCCAAGTAAGGAGCTAAAGCGCGTCACAGTACCTATGTGAAGCTATTAAAATTAAGTAATAAAATGTATTTCAGAAAATCATTGGGTGGGAACCTGAAACTAAATTATTATTAAACAAGTATAAGCAGAACTTATCTTTGGTGAAACCCATGAAAAGATTTAAATCCAAAAAAGTCACGTGGAAACAAATTGCAGAAGATATCAATAACCTACGATATATGCTATATAAGAAAAGTAGATCACTGGCACTGCGAATACCAGATTTGCATAGAATTTAAATATAGCATCGGTGGTTCAGTGGTAGAATGCTCGCATTGCACGCGGGCGGCCCGGGTTCGAATCCCGGCAGGAGCATATTATTATGAATCGCTGCTTCGTAAACGAAAGAGAGACTAAGGAGGCACAAGCACGCAAGCAAGGCACATAACGAAGCAACGTAACATAACGTAGCGTAACGTAACGCGTAACGGTCAGATCTTTTGCGTCGCGACCCCTGGTCGCTCAAACATAACCTGGCGTAAAGAACTAAAGTTTCTGCTGTTAACTCAAGTTGTCCCATATCTAGCACACTCGCTTGTTCACAGTTTGGGGACAATTCAATATAGAATATTTTTGTTCTTTTTGTGTGGAAAAAATGATTTTTATAAGGGTGAGTGTTCACTGTGATGACTTGAGTCGTACAAAACTTTTTTCTATATCAAAACGAGGGAAAAACTTCCTCTGTTCACTTGTGCCATGTTTGGAACAATATGAGATGAGGGTAATATTTTTGTATGGTATTTTTTGTTTTTCAGATGAATACCCAAAAGCTTTATGGAACAAAAAAAGTAAAACTTCCAATGACTAATGGGAATGATGATGAGAATTCATCTTCCGATGATAACCATCGAATGAATGAAATAATGAGTCTCATAACACCTAAAAAAATTTGTCTGAGGCATCAGATAGTGAAAGCAATGCTTCATTAACTAAAGAGGTAATTATCGACGAAACTGACAGCGAATATGAAATACCGCTCTATAGATTACGACAATCTAACCAGGATATGCATAGTGATATAAATGTTCCCTTCACATCTAAATCTAATAGTGATACAAATTTACCATCGAC
This sequence comes from Galerucella pusilla, assembly GCA_910591695.1. Classification (NCBI taxonomy): domain Eukaryota; kingdom Metazoa; phylum Arthropoda; class Insecta; order Coleoptera; family Chrysomelidae; genus Galerucella; species Galerucella pusilla. Next base: position 18,169 of record CAJUYI010003725.1, on the reverse strand, counting down.
ATCGACTGGCAAAAAATGTAAAAAAACAAAACAAAATTTGGGAAAGAAAAATTTGTCTGGCAGAATAGGTTCCTTGCTGTTACTGAAGAATTTGTGAAATTCAAAGGAGATGAAACACTTCCAATTTTCATACAAGCACTTTTACTTATATATCTGAACAGTCAAACTTCTTGGTGTACAAGGTAGGCCTGAAAACTGCCCAATATAGCCAAAGAAGAACTTTTTTGCGATGTTTGCATATACCTGTCAATTATTCAACTCCCTCCAACCACGTCCTATTGGAACCAATCGTTAGATATTACCTACATCTCACATGCTATGACCTGCGATAGATTTAAAGGAATCAAACGATTCCTACACTTCAATGACAACACAAGCCAGGTTCCTCAAGAGCAGTCAGATTATGATGAGCTTTTCAAGATACGTTCATTGCTAAACAAAATTCTTGAACATTTTTTACTTGTTTCTAAAGAGGAGCATACGGCTGTGGGTGAACAAATCTCGATCAAGTCGCAAATAATACAATCCCAAGAAACCTCATAAATGGGGATACAAGGTTTTTGTTCCAAGTGGGGTGTCTGGATTTTCCGACGATTTCAACTTTTATTGTGGAGCTACTACTCTTGAAAATAATCAACCAGATCTAGGAGCAAGCAGCAATGTTGTAAAACTTTCAGAATTAAATTAATTCCAATGAATCTAAACTACAAATAATTTTTTGATAACTGAATTACGAGCATTCCTCTACTGAATTTTACTTGAGTGGCAAGGAAAGAAAAGGGAAGAACATTGGAAATGTTTTAAAAACTAAGTTAATGGAGGTAATTAAAACTGTTGGCCTAATGGACTATACCAAAAGGGGGTTTAGTGAAAATTAATTTTAAATTCACATTAAGAAGGTCCAAAAGGACTTATCAGTAGGGCTTGGTGAAGGAAAAATTGATATTACAATTTGATTTCGACAATGTCTGACTATAACATTGAAGTTGTTAAACAGTCCTAAATTAGCCACTAAAATTATTATATAAAAGGTCATTATAACCATTATTAAACGGAAAAGGAAAGAGAACATAAAGAATAATTAAATTATCCATTAATAAGATTTAAAATTTTTGAAAATTATGTTAACTGTTACACTTTAGCACATGGACTGAAATAACCTCACCGATGAACGGAAATGCAAATGAATTCGTGACAATTGACAGATATCACATGATATACAAATATAAATATTGAAACTTAGTATATTTCTATGAGAGATTGGCAAACAAACCATGATCAATGAAATTATTAATTTTTTACTTAAAAAAGAGAAGAATAATGAATCAATATATAAATGACAATACAATATGCAAACGTCAAATATACCCAAAACAATCTCAATAAATCCGCTCTAAAAAACATTAGCAACAGCTTAAATAATGTTATGGGGTAAACGTAAGATAATATAATTTTCTGTAGAAGCAATCTGTTCATCAAGGCAAGTGACACCACTATCTAAAGAAGCTCTATGAATCCTAATACTTTCTAGTAAATTCATTCTAATACCTTTGTTACAAGAATGTAGCATTTCAACTTCAAATTATCTGGAGAATGATGTTCATTTCAAATGTGATTAGAAAAGGCAGAAGGAGAATCATTGAAATCATAATTGGAATATATCTTAATACAAATCCTAAGTTCCATTATACGGTACTCAAGTCTACGACCACTCTGACCTACATACACCGCATCACAATCATAACAAGATATTTTGTAGACACCTGATTTGTGTAACATAGGAACTCTATCTTCATTCTTTACAAAAATATGTTTCAGAGAAAAATCACTCTTGAATGCTACTGAAATATAAAATTTTTTGAAAACTTTAGCAATTCTATAAGAAACATCTCCTAAATACACCAAAGAACGTATAAAATTGTTATTATCAATATCACAATTGTGAAGTGTTGGAAAAGAAAGTTTAAATTTGTAAAAGTGTTATAAATAAATTTTTTGTATAGACTCCAAAGGAAAATTATTATTGATTGCTGACTGCTTAATCACATTTATTTTATTTTCAAAAACTTGATCAGAAAGTGGTAATGAAAAACACCTGTAGAATGAACTGTTAAAAGATGCTAATTTATGTGACATTGGGTGACAAGAATAATAATCTATCAAACTCAGTTGTAGTAGGTTTCCTGTAAATACCAAAATGAAGTGACTGATTAGATAAGTCCTTACATATTAATAAATCAAGAAAAGTGATTTCTCCTTGATCCTCAAACTCAATATTGAATTCAATTCTAGGATGTAAAGTATTAATGAAATCAAGAAAACAATTGATATCAGACTTTGTACCTTCAAATAACAAAATACAATCTGTTAGATTTAAAATAAAAGATAGGAGAGACTATGTGTTTTTAATATATGAAAAATAGTGTTTAGAACATGTGCTTTTACATTTTACACTGAAACTTAACCTCATGTAGTCACTCCTAGAAAAAGAAGAAGAGACTCACGAAACGTGATTTACATTAAAGATGGGCAATATCAGTGACAATATTAACACCCCCTCTCAAAATTGCAAAATTGACAATCAAAATAAATTTAACAATTTCACAAATTTTGTGAATTTTTCATGTCCCAAAGCCTTTGTAAACACATCAGCTATTTGATCATTAGTAGGTATTCAATATGAGAATATAAGACTCCATCATTAATCAAGTCCAACACAAAATGAAATTTCACATCAATGTATTTACAGCGCTTGTTGTTTTCAAAATTATTGAGTAGCTTCATAGCACTTTGATTAACTTCATGGATTACAACTGGCAACGGCAAATCAAATTCCATACTTAATAGTAGGTTTTTTATAAACACTAATTCACATGAAGAGGCACAAACTGCCACAAACTCGGATTCTGTACTCGAAAGCGCGACAAACGGTTGTTTCTTTGAACACCAAGATATAAGATTATTATTAAGTTTAAAACAATAGCCACTGAAAGACTTACGATCAGAGATATTATTTGCCCAATCGGCATCACTGTATCCAACCAAACTAATCTCATTAGCAGAATTAAAATGTAATTTGTAATGGTTGGTACATTTTAAATATTTCAAAACTCTCAATAGATGTTTAAAGTGCTCGTCAAAAGCATAGTCCAGAAACTGGCCAAAATAGCTGATGCTAAAACAGGGTAAACGGTATAGTTATTGGCCCTTCAAGGATTAGTTTCATTATATTCATGATTAAAAAATACTCCTGATGGGTAAACCAGCATTTTTATTATTGCAAATCATCAAACAAAGTTAGCTGTTCATTAGTTTGGTGAGTCCTTTATTCATAAATCAATACATTAAAAAAACAATAATTCTCAATATCTATCAAAATCATAGTTATTGGCCGTAATCGTATAATTATTGGCCTCAACTATCACAGTTATTGGCCGTGATTATTAATTAGAAAACAAAGGTATCAAAGAATTTTTGTTTTTAGTTTTTTCGGTGTTCCAAATAAGTTTGACATAAAAAAATGTTGGAATTCTATTTGTGCATATTATGTTTTTGTATACAAATCAAGTGATAACACCTAGCACAATTCTCACATCTAACTCCTGAATTGGCAAAAGTAATATTTCTTGTACAAGAAAAACATAGTCCTGAATTTTGATTATTTTCAACAAAAACTAATTTATCATCGTCAACAATCGAGTCAATTCGTTCAGGTTTACTGTTTGGGTCTTCAAATTCCAGTTATCTTGTTACATTATAGAGTTTCCTTTCTTATGTGGATAGCAGTATACGATGTGATAATATTTTGATTTGGTTCCCATCAGTTTTCAGGTCTTTAAAATCAGCCTTTTCCGTTTTTGTATTTGTTCCATTTGAGTAGTGAATTTGTGCTTTGGTGGTAACTAAGGTGCTAGAAGATACATCGGCTTCGTTATTATTAGGGCTATCAAGAAAGTCACATCTGTTATCTCTAGTGTCTTGAGTTAAGATGTTTTTTTTTTTGTCGACAATGGGTGTAATATTTCATTCAGTGCTTTCTTCAATGGTGCTCTCTTTTTTTTATCGATCGTAACTTTTTTTGGCCTTTTAATCCCTTGCTTCTTTTTCGATATTTTCTCAAGAGCAGCTTTCTCTCTGACAACTTTCTTCTCTTCTCTTTCCCTCTTTCTGTTTTCCTTTCCTTCTAGCTCAGTTTGTTTCCTAAGTTCTTTTTCATCATGGAATGGTTTCCAAGATGACGAGGATAATATAAAAGAACATTTTTCAGAATTTTTCTCCCTTTTCTCTGCGGCGTATTGGGAAAGTGCAAATATTGATCTATGGTACCTGTTACTTCTTTTTGAATCATGTCTTCAGGAGTACTGACTATATTAAATTCATTGGAATTATTTGTAGTCATTTCACTAGGAATATCTACGGTGATTTCATGAAGATTGTCCTTGTTGATTTCCTTGAAGTCAACCATAGCAATTTTATTGAGAGTATTAATTTCATGCCAAACACCGTCCTTCTCTATGAGGATTGGTGCACTCAAGACATCCACACTAGGGATGTCACCAAGTGTATCTGAAAACTTCAGATTATCTGAATTATAATTTTCAATGTAACTCCCAAAATCTCTTTTCTCAAAAACACTCGATAATACGTCAACATCAATGTGGTCTTCTACTTTATCTATTTTACTACTGTTGTCCTCTGAAGTTGAGGCGTCATCGGATTTTATTTCCAAATTTCCTTGAACACCTTTTGGTATATTTGTAGCTTTCTCTTGTGTTACCTCAGTGTTTGTGTTTTTAAATTTCTTCCATAATTTATATAAAATTCGATCTTCAAATCTTTCTACTTCTACATCTATGTTTGTGAATTGATCAACTTTTGTTGAGCCAATAACATCTTTAAACTTACTAAACTTCATAATCTTTTCATCGTTGGGTTGAAGCAAGATGTTAGGTGTTTCCTAGACACTTACTGAAATCTATTGAATTCGGATTCCACGGATACAATCCGCATGCTCCAAAACCATTAATTATTATTTCTGGTCGGATTGATTTTTAAATTACGACTTTCAGCAATCCTGCAAACTCCTTTTTGGATAGTTCCTCAGCCAGATTACTTCTACGCCATTCTATAATCCCCTTTCTCCATCCATCTTTTAATGGCTTAAACATCGGCTGGCTGTAGTATTCGAGTGGCATTTGGATAAAGGGCAATGAGAATAACTCCAAGATTTGTACAAAGGTCACTCAATTTTCTGTCAATGTGTGTTTTATGGCCATCGACGAAGATAATTACAGGAAACTGGATGCCTGCCTTTTCGAGATACGGGTGGAAACTATTGGCCACATATTCGTAAAATATTTCCGTTTTCATCCACCAGTATCGCTTGTGGTAAATGTGAATCCGTCTGGTACAGAGTCACCTATCTCTTTGCGAAGCCTTTTACCTGGATATATAATCAAAGGTTGTGTATAATTTCCGGCAGCACTAAAAGTGAATAACACAGTAAGAGTTGTCTTCGCTTTCCCAGAGTCTACCTCATATACGTTTCTTGTACCCTTAAGTGCAATTACTCTTTTATTTTGTGGGCAGAGTTGAAAGTTTGTCTCATCGGCATTGAATAGTCTTTCTGGGTGTTCAAGTACTTCATGATACCCCTTTTCTACTAAATAAGAATGTATATCGTCAAACCACTTCCTTATATCTTGCTCACTAATGGCAGCTGACGCAGTAGTTACTCCTTCGGATTTTCTGATGGTCATCTCGGGATGTCTCTTCATGAAAGCCTTGTACCAACCGTCACCAGGTAGATTATCTTTGAAAGGGTTTTCACGTGGAGTATTATCTAGAAATTGTTTGACAGATATTTGAATATCTTCTTTTCTCCGGGGGAATCCTTTTCTTTGGCAATCTCTGATCCATTTAATTAATGTGTCCTCTTCATGAGCAGTTAGTATTGGTGAAGGACCGTGTGATGCTTTGGTAAACTTTTCTGACAGTCTAAATTGTAACGTCGCTCTTGGAATCTTATATTTTCTACATGCATCTCGTCTCGACATTCCATTTTCAACTGCTTCAATGGCTTTCATCAAACTCTCCTCGGAATACTTCTTTCTATAACTCTCTTGGTTCGCTGTCTTCGGCATTCTGAAAATTGAAAAATAGTCATTGGCCACCTTATGTGATAGTTATTGGCCGGGGGCCAACAACTGAATACAATTAAGAAATGAACACTTTCAATAAAAATTTGTCTTTTTCAACATCATTTTAATCAAAATATGCATTCATACATATAATTCAAGAACATAACAAAAATTACAGTTGTTGGCCTGGGAGGCCAATCATTATGTGACACTCATGTTTCAAAAAGACAGTAATTTAGGTTAAATATGTCGTTCAAAGCTTTTTCATAACAATAATCGAATTGAACACGTACCCAAACTTATATTCAATAATATTATAAAATAATACTCATATATTCCTATATAATTGATGAATCATAAAAGGTCATCACTCACCTGTTTCAAGTGGAACGCTTTGAAATAACACTTGCTCATGCACGTTGTTTTTGTATCCACCATTACAAGGCAACTGAAGGGTGGCGTTTGGCGGGAAATATTTATTCTGCTAGAGCACACTTCACACAAGGAAAAGGTTAATCGAAGGTTCAGTAGATATTCATGTGACCCATATTAAACAAATAAGAAATTATAAAGGCCAATAACTGCCGGGGGGCCAACATCTGTATGGTTTATATCCGGCCTTGTTCCAAGCATAATATACATGAGACTTCCAAGAAGTTCCTTAAACGGCAAATTTGTTTTATCATTAATGTCAGATATTCCTTTTGAATTCAGCGTACTTTTCATAGGCGTATTTGTGTTTTTACAGTTTTCAACTTTATATTTTTTAACTAGATTATTTATTGCTAAACTTTGATCCAATGTTATGACCTTATCTTTATCATCTTTAACAATTTCAATGCCTAAGAAATTAAGCTCATCAGATATACATTTTTTAATTTTAAAGGTTTCATACAGTTTTTGTTTTAAATAAGAAAGGGAATCTGAATCACTACATGCAATTAATATATCATCAACGTACAACAATAGATAACCTCTCACATTTTGTTTTAGAAAAGTATAGAGGCAGTAATCAGATTTCGATCGCTTGAATTGCATATTCACAATAAAATCATTAAATTTTTCATTCCAAGCTTTCGGAGCCTGTTTAAGCCCATATATTGCTCTTTTTAACAAGCAGACCCTATTATTGTTAGATTCAAAATCATTCAACCCTTCTGGAGTTTCCATAAAAACTTTTTCTTTGAGTTCACTATGTAAAAAAGCATTTTTGACATCAAGTTGTTCAAAAGCCAAATCAAAACTATGACAAACTGAAAGTAAAATTCTCAAAGTAGACAGCTTTGCAACTGGTGCATGAATTTTGCCATATTCTCCAAAATCATGTTGCTCAAACCCTCTGGCCACAAGACGGGCTTTATATAACCTATTCCCTTCTTCGTCCACCTTAACTCTAAATACCCACCTATTAGTTACAATTTCTGCTGTTTCAGGTCTGTCCACTAGCTCACAGGTATTGTTCAATTTTAATGCATTAATCTCATCTTCTACAGCTGTTTTCCAAAAATTCCAGTTTGAGCTTGCTCTGGCCTCCTTATAAGATTTGGGATCCTCAGTAAATTCACTCAACAAAGCCAAACAGCTTACATCAATCTCATAATCATCAAACCTTGCTGGTAATCTAATTTGTCTTTTAGTTCTTCCACTCTCCACATTACCCTTTATATTCTCACTCTCACACAGCCTAACCTTTTCTTAATCATCATCAAGTGTATATGTTCTATATTTTCACTATCAATTTCACTATCAGTATCATATCCTACTTCCTTACAGCTTTTATTCATGAAATGTCTCTCATCAAATACCACATTCCGACTATGAATGAATTTATTTTCATTCTCTTGCCATAAACGATAACCATTTTCAGTATAACCTAAGAACCTACATCTTTTTCCTTTATCTGGTTCATTCTTTCTGCTACACCGTTGAGTTGGGGAGTATATGGAGGTGTATATAATATTTCTATACCCATAACCACTGTTAGATTTAAAATAAAAGATAGGCGAGATAGGGAAGAATTTTGGAGTGGGCGACATCTACTATTAGTCGTTAGAAGTACTCGAGGTGTGAACAACAAACTAACCTATATGTGTTACCATGGGTGAAGTGTGAGATTTTTATATAATTTCAAGTCATTTAGGTTGGAATTGATATATTTAGAGGCCTATTCTGTTATTAGTAACGATGTCGTTCGTGGACGATTATCGTTACTGAACGACTTTATATATTCAGTATCGTAACGACCGCTGTTAGATAACGACAAAATGGCTGATATTATGTCGTTGACGATGATGCAGCAGTCGTAATCGGGTTAGCAAGTTTTTGGTTAAGTTGTTTTTTTTCAATATCTTAAAAACATATTTTATTTAAGATAAATCAACGGCTACGTATTGTTTTGGATGAATTGAATAAAAGGTAAATTCATATAAGGGTTGAAAAATAATCTAAACTATACACATGTAATATTTTTAGACAGACACGAAGGACTGATTTTCGTGTCTTAAGAGACCGACGTAACCCCTTTGAGTTGCCTGAGGAAGTATTCCGGCAGATGTATCGAGTAAACAGTGAAGCTGCTTATGAATTATTCCAGGACTTGTTGCCTTATTTGAATCATGGTAGTCGTAATACTAGAACACCTCCCATAGTTAGGGAGTTATCAAAAATCTGTGGGTGTAGATTATTTAAATGGGTCATCACAATCTAACGTTAGCCGATCAATTTGTTGCCCCTGAAGGCTTCATTTGTACTCAATTCATCCAAATACATATTGTGACCTTGTTGTCTTAATGGACCGACTTTTAACTTTGTCCTTTTCCATAATAAAAGTTACGTGAATGTCAATCAAAAATCCTTTCCTAATCTAACAAAACAGCTACAGATGTCAAAAATTATACCAACCTTTATAAAATTGTAAAATATTATCGTTATGTTTTGTCCCTAGATTTTAACGTAACGACATTATTACAGAATCTAACTTTGGAAAATTATCGTTAACATAATAATCGTTACCGTAACGACGTCGTTGCATAACGACAAGTTACAGAATAGGCACCTTAGACGTTATTTTATAAACAATTATTGTGTCAAATAAACTTCAAATCTAAAAATGCAGCGGATTGGAAGAAGTAATAATGAGATAAGATCACGCAAAATGTGCTCAGTTCCTCAATGCTCATCTTATGGTACTTCGGATATTTCTCTACATAAATTCCCTTTGAATCCCAAGGCAGCTGAAAAATGGCAGATACTCTTGAAGATAGGAAAGCCTATCTCAAAGTATATGTTTGTTTGCAGCAAGAACTTTCTGGAAGATGATTTTTTGTGTCGTAGTTTTCCACGTACCTAACTTTTACAATCAAATTCTCTTCACTTTGATTTATATTTTTTTATTATTCAATAGATAGTTACCTCGACAACACAGAGGAAGCGTTTCCTAGCCAGAACCTTCCAGTGAATAATTATCAACATAAAAAAAATTCAGGATAGAAGTGGCCAACATTGGCAAGGAAGAACTCAAAACATTTACTTTCATTGCATATTTGATTTATTTCAGGCTAAGACAAAAATCAAATGAAATGGAGTTGGAGCAGCATTCAGATGGAAATGAGCAAGTGGAGTTTCAGTTATCACGAAAACATGATGATACTCTACATTTGGATGGGAATGAACATGATTATGTGATGAATCCTGGTAAAATAAGTTCAACTATACATCCAAAAACCTCCTATCATACTCCACTTACCCATGTGTTCAATGAGGATAAATCCACACAAACTGACTTCTGTGATTTCTTTGAACAACACAAATTCTCAATACAGATGAAAAGCTTAGCCATTTCTTGAATAATGAATCGTAAATGTTATCCTGTTTTGGTATATACCTATTTGTAATGCGTTTCATTACATACTTATTTCTTTTCAGGTGTGTCCAACAACGTGATAGAGATATATACTACTCGTTTGAGAAAGCTACTGTGTTAGCCAAACACGTCACAACTTTAAGTTTAATATAATGTATATTTTAACAAATTGCATTGTTTTATTTCATCATTTGGTATTTATTATCACTGATGTATTTATATTATATTTTCCCATTTAGTCAATTTGTACTAAAAAATGTTTGCTCATTTATATTCTGCATAGAATAGATTAAATGATATATGAAAACCAAAATTTGTTAATATTATTACATGAAATCTTCCACCTATTTGATTATTGTGCGAAACCATACATACCCTTGCTTATATAATGAAACAATAACTTTTTCATATTATTAATTTATTCAACATCGGTTACCTACCTTGCTTATATAATGAAACAATAACTTTTTTACATTATTAATTTTTTTATCAGTTTATTATTATTTCTGCGACTTAGGCCTAATCACCGAACATTGACAAATCCAGGACTCATTGAGTTTTATGGTAATTTCATGTGGGGATTGTAATATTGTTGAGGATCTCATACATAAGCTTTTAATAACTTTTCCATTGGAACCGTCAATTTCACATAAAATTATGTGACCCGCCTTGAAAACCTCCTCCCCAGTCACCTTTCTTAATTGGCCGAAAACGTTCACTCACATAATCCAGAATATCCGAAATTGATATCTCTACTTTCACAGGCGTCATCAATAGATATATCTAATAACACAAATCCAGCAATACAACACTAAAATTTCGAAAACGAAGCTAATATCAATAAAAGAATCAGAGCCTAATGACTAATGAGTGAGAATAAGAGACCGGTATTACCCTTAACGTTCGAAATGCTTATACCATTTTTTGCGCGATGGTATAGAAATATTCGAATTTCGAATAAAATAATTTGAACTTCTTCGAAATGAACGAATTGTCAAAAGTGACATTTATACTTCTCGATCAGTTTAAAATATAATTAGCATTTTGGTGAAATTGTTTTCATGCTATTTATTAATTTTTATATTGTTCTGTTCGATTTTGTTCATTAAAAAAATATAAATGTTCTTATTGTTTGTTCTTCCTTTTGTTAAGATATTTCACTAATACACAATTAATGTAGTTGGCAGTTTTTTTAGATGTCGTGTTGTGTCAATGTTGAAAAAACAGTTTTTTCATTTTTGAATTACTTGCTTATAGATAATAAAATAATAAATGGTTTTTACAAGTCTTGAGTTTATTTAACTTCACCAGTCCTCATTGAACCATAACAGGTTATGGGCTATTAAAATTACAAATATATAAAGCCATTTCATGGTATTTGATACACTCATTCGAGTCCTCGAGAGTGCAGGATCGAAAATGGAAGAAGAAGATAAAGTATGCCATTTGCTTTTATCTTTGAATATTGAATATGTTATCATCGCGATTGAGACAATGAATACTGGTGTCACGATGGATTTCGTAAAGTCAAGACTCTTATATGAAGAAATGAAAGGTAGAGCGAAACATGGGCAGAATGTTGACAATGAAAGGTCTTTTATGCCTGTTATAAATGTGGTAAAAGTGGCCATAGGTTTACAGAGTGTCGACAAAATGCAACAAGAGGGTATTCGAGAGGAAATTTCAGTGGACGTAGAAGCTACAACAAAAAATTTCGTCAACAGCAAACTCAATGTAGTCGTGCAAATAAAGCAGATAAGATTGCATACATAGCATTAAGTGCTACTCCAGGCTTGAAGAACGTGAACAGTTTTATTTTGGACTCTGGGTGCACTCAACATATGGTAATGGGTGAAATGGAGAAGTATATGACAGATATTCGAGAAATTGAAACCGTCAAAATTGGTACCGCTAAAAATAATCAAGTTTTATATGCCAGCAAAGCAGGCACAGTTATGGGATTTTGTCAAGGTAGAGAAATTTAAATAGATGCTATAATCGTACAAGGTATGTCACACAATCTGTTATCTGTAGCAAAGTTGAGATAAAAGAATTTTAAGGTTGTTTTTGATATCAAAACTACTGATACACAATATGCAGTTTTATCTAAAGATAATTTTTGTTTTTATTGCAATGAATGCAGTGAATGATCTATTCTTGCTAAATATTGATTTTCCGCATGAAAATTGTAATTTTTTAGACACTAATGATACTAGCTTATTAAATGAGAGTTTTAATAAAGATATTTGGCACAGAAGGTTAGGGAATTTGAATCTAGCTTGAAGAAGTTAGGGTTACCATTTAATAAAGATATTTGTAAAGTTTGTGTCCAAGGTAAAGAAACTAGAAAACCATTTTATACTAAAGAAAAAGTCACAACGAATATTGGTCAATTGATTCATTCGGACATAGCTGGTCCTATAGCAACACCTACCCCAGAAGGTTATAAATACTTTCAAGTTCTGATAGATGACTTTTCTCATTTTCTAGTTGTTAAACTTTTGAAAAATAAAAGTGAAGGGGATCAAAATATCATTGATTTTGTAAAATAAAACAAAACACAGCATAATTTAGAAACACAAAGAATAAGAGTAGACAATGGAGGAGAATTTGTTTCGAATTATTTCAAAAACTTTGGCAGGAAAAAGGGTATCGAACTTCAATACACCATGCCATATACACCACAAGAAAACGGTACTGCGGAAAGAATGAACAGAAGTTTACTTGACAAGGTACGTACAAAGTTTGTAACGAAGTTACTAATTTTCCGATTTGCAAAAGCAACAATTATTCCGGTTTTATATTTAAATATGTATTTCGGTTATTTTTTAACGTAAAAATGTAATCCTTTTTCGTATGTTATCAGAAAAATAGCCCGGTTTTAATATAATATTCAATTCTTCCGCGATATTAGTTTTTTACAAGGGTTGTATCCGCTCCGCGCGCCGATAAAACTCTGACAGCTCTGTAGTAGGCCAGCCCCCCACGCCGAATAATACACCGACGTATACTTTACTGGTAGAAGGCATGCTACCGAAACGAAAGGCACAGTTAGTCCCAGTGTTGCCAGTCCTAGTACTTTCGTACTAGATCTGGTACCTTTTCACTCTGTCTAGTACGCCAGTACGCCGATCGCAACATTCGTACGTTTTCTACGTTTTGGTTGGGAATATCGAACTGAAAAATATCATTAACGAAGTGAACCAGAGAAAAGATCAACGCGCAATATAAGTGCAATTCGTCCATCCATACATAGTTTTGTGTTTTGTGCGTAAGTTTTCCATGCGTTCTTATTGACTGTCATTGGTCATCGCTCGCTCGAGTCATGATAACTGATAACTGTCGTGTCGTCTGTCATATGTCTGTATTGTCTATCTGTATTTGAATCATTTATACATATACATATATGAAATAAATATAAATAGTTCAATAATGGAAAGGTATAATATAATACATATTTTATAATAAGCCTTAGTTACATTACCTGTTATAATATTTTAGGTACTTATTTCAATTACCACCAAAACAAGCTACTTTTGTTCTCGAGAGTCCCGATACTACGGATGTGAGTCTGGAAGAACTTGCCCCTGCTTCAACTTCAGAACTTCCACAAGAAGAAGGGAAGACGATTGACATGGATAATAAAACTGATAAAGAGGAATCCAAAAAACTCAAAAAGAATTACCTACAGAAATATAATAAAACTTGGGAGAAAAGATTTCCTTGGTTGGTATTAAAAGGCGAAAGAGAAATATCATGCAAATGTTGCAATACGATTATAACATGCAATTTAAATCACATAAAACGACATGAAAATACCTTGAAACATAAAAAACTTCTTAACAAATCTATTGGCACCCCAAAATTACCATCACTTCAAGAAGTGAAGAAAGTAAATACATTGAATAAAAAAACTCAAATAGCAGAATATAAATTATTGATGTTCTTACAGGAACATAATCTTCCCTTTTTATTGATGGACCATTTACCTAAAATGTTGTGTTCTGCATTTCCTGATTCAGATATTATCAAAAATTTGAAATGTTCAAGAACAAAAGCTACTGAAATTACAAAAGACTGTCTGTCTAGAGAAGCTTTGGAAGAAATTTCAGCTGAAACACAGAATAGTTTTTATTCATTGATTGTAGATGAAACCACTGATATTTCAACAAAGAAATCACTTGCTATTGTAATTCGTTACCACAATGGAACTTGTGTAAGAGATAGATTTTTATGTCTAGCGCAAGTGAACTCATGTACTGCTGAAAGTTTATTCAAGACTGTGTGTGATGTTTTAAGTAGAAATAAAATTCCACTTGAAAATCTAGTGGGTTTTGCAGCAGATAATGCCAATGTGATGATGGGCAATAAAACTGGCTTAAAAGCTCGGTTCAAGGAAGTGAACTCAAATATATTTGTAATGGGATGTGTTTGTCACTCATTTGCCTTGTGCTCATCTGCAGCTTGCTTGAAATTACCTAGAAGTTTGAAGGAGTTTATAAGACAGATATACAATCATTTTGCAAATAGCAGCAAGAGAATGGAAGACCTACATCAATTCCAAAGTTTCTTGAATTTGAAACCACATAAGATGCTACATCCAGCTCAAACCCGATGGCTCTCCTTACAAGTAAGAATGAATGAAAAATATATTTTACAAACAATTCAGTATTTTTTCACTTTCAGGCTGTGGTAGATAGAGTTCTCCTATCCTGGGATGCTTTAAAACTATACTTCACAAGTGCTGTGGTAATAGATGGTCTTCGTAGTAATCAAACAATATTGGATAGTTTAAACACACCAATAGTTAAAATTTATTTACTGTTCTTGGCATACATTTTGAATATTGTGAATAAATTAAATCTTGAATTTCAAAGTGAAAAACCCAAAATACATATTCTGGCACAAAGATTTTCAGAATTATTCAGAACAATTTTGAGAAATTATATTAATGTTTCACATTTAAATGAAACAGAGCTCAGTAATATCTCTCCAAGTAATCCTGAACATTTTTTGCCAATTGAGAATATGTATTTTGGGGCAAAAGTTCAACTAGAGATTCAAGATGTTAGCGATCCTCAAGAAGTTCAAAAGTTTCAAGTTAATGCCCTAGCATTCTATGTGGAATTATGTTGCCAAATTAAAAATAGGTTCAATTTCAAGGAACCTGTTTTGGCATTTTTATCAAACTTTGCAGTCAGTCAGGCTATTTCTGGTAAGGTATTGAGCATTACAGAAGTAACCAAATTTTTTCCACAGGTAAATTTAGACTTGGAAAATCTAAATTCAGAATGGAGATATTTAGCAGATGCCACTGATATTAAACAATATAGCAGTCTAGATTTTGAAGAATTTTGGTACAAAATTTTTATATGCAAAAACGGTATGGATCTACCAATGTTTCCAAATTTGAGTAAGGTCGTCAAATGCATTATGAGTTTACCTCATTCTTCAGCATGTGCCGAACGTATTTTTTCCCAATTAAATTTACTCAAGACCAAAGTTAGAAACAGACTGGAGGTTGATACATGTGATGCAATATTACATGCTAAAGATTTGATGGGAAATTACAATTGTACCAATTGGCAACCTTCAGCATCCTTGCTGCTCAAGAAACCAAAGTATGATTTCACCAAAAATACATGATTTTTTTAAGTTACCATTGAGTTGTTTACCATAATAATATGTTTTTGTTTGTTCCTATTTTTCAGTCTTATATGTGATATACCTTTGTGATATGGTATGGAATACAATTATTTATTTTGTTTTGTTTCAGAATGTTTTTTTTTCATGATATATTACTGTTCAAGTTCAGTAAATAAATTTGTATTAATTTTTTGTCATTGTTTATTTACCCCCTCACTTGGAATTTGAGATGAAGATTTAAACCAGCTCCTAAATGCCATGGAAGAATCCTTCTATTGTGCATGCGCTCTGTAAATTTATCCTTTCAACGATCACAAAAATAATATGTCCCATGTACCGGAATAAACGTCTGCCAGTATTAACATAAATTTGATGTTTTCGTGAATGTTGACTGAAATAACCTCAAAACTACTCACATGCTAATATAAAGATTCACCCTTGGTATTTAGGACTTTGGAAGCTCGTAAATTTTAAACTAGTACCTTTCACGAAAAACTAGTACTTTTTTCGATGATTTTCTAGTACATTTTGAGTTGCAGAGCTGGTAACACTGGTTAGTCCGCCGACATAGCAGCAAGAAGAACACCACGCAGCCGAGAACCGAACCAGAGAGCTTGCCACCGCCGTTTTCTCCTTTACAGGAGTTGTGGTGACAAAGGGGGTTTCAGGGAAAAATAAACTCAACAGTAGTTGTACTACGCGGTTCCTCAACGGAGAGGGGTCGAGGTAAATTGATTAAACAATTATTTGCGGTTCCAATAAATATTTAATATCAAATAAATAGATAGTCACACCGTTCTCAACGACTTACACCAGTCTGGGTGTAGAGCGGGCCTGATAGTAGGTGGTTTGCACCGTAGACCTACTGCTAACTCTCGATGTCAAATGACAATCGAGAGCACGTTGTAAAAATTTAAGACTAACCTAGTAAAATATTGAATGAATAAAATGGGTAAAACTTATAAATACAAATGGTCTCAGCTATGGGTTGAAATTCCCTTCAATACCAACAAGGTAGGTAACTAGACTAGTTTATAAAATCGATTCCAAGAGTATACTTTTGGATTACACTGAAAGATTAGTGTTGAGAGTTATTATCTAAAAGTTTACAAAAGCTGTAGTCACAAAAGTTACATAAATTTTAGGAGTGTATGGGAAGTTTCAACTTCCAACTGAGTTGGGCGATATAACCAATAGTCTCTGCAAATGTTGTCTTCAACCTATCTGAGACACCTATACTGTCTCAACGAACAGCAAACAGGACAGATGTTGATAAATATGAATGGTCTTACTTGCAAGGCTCCAGGTGATGTATAGTCGATAGGTCGGAGGAACTAGACGAAGGGGCCTGGCCCTCTAAAGGTGAGTTCTCTGCTACTCGTAGAACTATCTGTTACTTATTCCTATTGTCTTAAAGAACAGACGTCTGTGTAGATGACGAGGAAGGGTGATGATGCGAACAGCGATGATTCAGACCACGAATATATTTATGAATAGATCTAAGAATAGGATCCGGAATAAGACCCGGAATAAGAGATCTGAAATACGAGACTCCCATGATGACTAGGTCAGTAAGATAGAAGAACGGGTACTTACCAGGGATGGAGTGTGACCTCAATGTTTTATTCCTTTTCCTGTTAGAAAGAAATCCGCTAACTGCGATTGAATAACCACTTAAGGTATTACTTAATATATCTAACAGGTTTTAGTTGTAACTGGACTAGATCCGAAATTATTTCGAAAGAGAGAGACCACTTTGAAGCACCAGAACACAAAAAAGGAGGATTATGGACCAGTCCAAACCTCACAAGGTCAAGGTCAGTCTTCTTCTACTTAATACCCCTTAGTATCAGGTGAGCATGTCAAGGTTAACTTAATAGGTAGCTGGACAGTTCATCGAACTTTACTTAATAGGTCAGAGGCCTCTTGAAGATTGATAAGAAATTTGTTACTTGTCAGAAAATGTAAACACAGTCAAATAAAGTGTGGTAATAATGGATGATTCTCAACTATTTCCGAAGTAGTGGATGGTATCAGAGCAATATAAACAGGGTGAGTGGTGGATCTCTTTCACATTCGTATGAACTATTTATATTAATAAAATTAAATGGTTCAGATTAAAAACTATCTGATAAAATAAATGTTGAATTGAAACCGTTACAACTCTCGCCTTACCAGAAAAAGGTTTTTTTTCAAAAACCGTTATGTACTTCCAAAACTAACTAAACAACTCAACTTAATAACAACATGAACATAAATATAAACAACTAAGAATAATAGTCAGGGTATAGTCTTCCTTAATTTTCCGCCTCTGAGTCAGGATCATCTTTGTCTGGTGGATGACTTTTCAGGTCCTTAGCATGCCACACTCCTCTAATACGACCATTCAGATCTATTAGCTCATATGACCATGGAGAGAGAACTCTATTGATAATAAGTGGCCCGTCAAACTTGTGGGCTAATTTAGCTGTAAAACCTTTTGCCTTGTCGGACAGAATGTACGCACGTTTCCAGACTCGCT